>BGPR01010384.1:0-52712 GCA_013235015.1 Araneus ventricosus | reverse complement strand
GATATAAAGTTTAGTCTGTACGTAAAAATCTGATACAAAAGTTTCAAAATTAGTTATAAATGTTGCCGACAGTGGCGCTGTACGTTGTAATCACAGTTCAGATTTCGAGAAGAAAGCTATAAACTGTCATTTGCACCGCTGCAATCACATCACAATCGATTCAAATTAGGTATTTTTTCGTGCTTGCTGAGTGACAGTTTATAGATTTCTTATCGGATTCTGAATAGCTATTACAACCTTGCAGCGCCACCTAAGTCGGCAAACATTTATAACCAATTTTGCTTTTAGAATAGATTTTGGCTGGCTTTTCAGACTAAGCATATTACTTGGTTTCTTCTATCGATCTCCGTTGCCGAGTTATTTAATTTTAAAATGAGGGAGTCCTTGTTGACACCCCCCCCCCTGTATTACTTATCAGTATAATTTTTTAGTACTGAGCAAATAAAAAATATCGCAAATGAAAAATACTACAGAAGTTATGAGCATGGAAGTGCAAAATAAAACATTTAGCAATACGTAACTGAACGAAGTACATCAGACTGGTTTCGTTCTTCTATCGATCTCCGTTGCCGAGTTATTTAATTTTAAAATGAGGGAGTCCTTTGTTGGACACCCTGTATGTAACTCTTAATACTTGTAGTGCATAGAGATGTTATTATAGGCTAATAATCTAGTGCATAGCGATGTTATTATAGGCTAATAAATCTAGTGCATAGAGATGTTATTATAGCCTAATAATCTAGTGCATAGAGATGTTATTATCGGTGATTTATTTCATTTAAAAATGTATAAAAATATGATTAACTGATTCATTAATAAATGTTTTATTTTGCATGTTATGCTCATAACTTCTGCTGATATTTTTCATTTTTTAAAATATTTTTATTGTAATTACTAATTATACTGATAAGTAATAAGTGAAACTAGTTTTTTAAGCAAGAAGTTGTATCCTATATTTTCTAACTTGACACCAACTAATTGCTCATTTGCTTACCGATGAGTCTGTTCTATATCCAAGTAGTGTGGAATAAAATTGACGTGAATTAAGACGTGAAGCGCCAAGCAACTATGACGTCAGACCCGTTTCGCGTCAAAATGGATTGTTTTTCCCGCGTTTTATGAGAGGCGAACTTTGATTGCAAATTTAAAAAAAAGAACAAAACTGTCTAGAATTTTTTTAATGTTATTGTTTGTTTCGAAGCATTTTAAATCGATTTAAAAAATAAAAAAAAAAAAAAAATGCTGAAGTTCCCCATTGCTGACAATTGCTTTTTCCTTCCCCTGTTCCAAAAAATCCAGTTTGGCTTACATGTGAATTGCCTGCTTAAGCAAACAGTTTGCCCAGGGTTCGATTTCGCGTCCGTTTTTTTTTCCTTCTTTCAAAATATTTTTTGAAATTAGTATTGAATTAAATTGCAAATTTTAAACGTCTTTTATTAAAATATTAATCATTTTTAAGCATTAAATAATTTTTAATTCATATGATATCTGAATTGTAGTCATAATTTAATTCTTAAACAATTAAATAATCATAAAACAAATTTAATGTTGTTAAGTAACATATATAACTAGCAGATTACCTGGCGTTGCCCGGTCATTTTCTTATCAAAACCTTGTGAGGGAGAGGAAAAAGAAAATTATAAAAAAAACTGCGAGTACTTTGTTATATATGTGATTTATAAACCACACCCGCAGTTAATATGTTATCTTAAAGTATAGAAGGGGTAATCTAATTATACATAGCAAATGTGAAACAGAAGCGCGAGTCAAAGTGCGTGATCAGCAGCCAACGTGTGAAAATATAATACATATAGCAAGAATATGAGGTTTACATTATAAAACAATATAATCATACTTGTATCTCAAAGTATTTGTTTTCCTGGTAGAAAATCGAAAATGTCTTGTGATGCGATTATCTTCAAATACATGACAACAAATAGTATGCTTAGAAAAAACGATTTTATATAAAATCATCCCGAAGTCAGCACAATATACGATTTAGTTACCGTAAGAACATTGGACTTATTTTCATCTTTATCACTCTCACAAAAAAATTATTTTAAAATATTAATTGTCATATAACTTAAAAATCTGAAAAATTAAGATATATTTCATTAAGAAAAGTACCGTAAAAATATACTACTACCCAGAAATAAGTAAAAAAAATTCTCAAATGCATAAAGCTTACAGATATATTTTAATATCAAATTCAATATCTAAACAATTTCATATATTTGCTCCTATTTTTTAAACTTGTAAATAATGCAAAAACTATAGATTTAATTGCAAAATAATAGATATTTTAGTATATTATATCCTTTTCATTAGATTTTTAAATTTTAACATATGACCTTTCAGCATTTTTCGAATCCATGCATATTAATGCATATGCATCGATTAATTCTACCCTATTTTATGAGGATAAAATGAAACATCGGCATTTTGATAGCACGAAACTTCTCAGTTCCCTTAAAATAAAGATTAATATCACTTTAGAGTGCATAGTAAATCAGAAAATTCATATCTAATTCAGTTATCTTCCTTTTTGCCAATCTCTTTAGCAATCGTATTTAAATTTTACCAATTCAAATTATAAATTAGTAAGACAGTCGACCTTATATTCATCTTCATAAAAAAAATTTTCATTCAACTTTTTTTTTCTTCGTTTAATAATATTTTAACAACTATTTTTTTTATGGCCATTCTGCGTAAAATAAATTTCAAATAAACAAAAATAATACAGTGAAACCTGTGTATAACAATACTGTTCGTAAATCTACCTTTAGCGATATTTTTTTGGTGACAAATTTGGTACTAAATTTCATCAAAATCGCCCAAGCCGCCGAAATCGCCAAGCGAGTCAGTCGGCCTATTTTTTACATACATTTTGGAGACTTTTCACCGCCCTCATCTGAGAAACTGTGTTAGGGCTTATTTAATCCTCCTATACTTCAAGTGGGTTAATGAGGAACATGTGTACCAAATTTCATCGAAATCCCTTTAGCCGTTCGGAAGTGATGCTGGAACAAACGTACATACAATGAGTTATATATATATAGTGTTACGAAAGTCTTACTGTGGGTGTATGGTGTAAACAGTCCAACACACAGGATAATGGAGAATGAAGGTTTATTTACAAATATGCAGGAAAACAGGTAGCACAGGTAAAGGAAACAACAGTTCTTGCACAGATTACCAATGTAAATAGACAACAATTCACAGGTAATAACAGTTCAGCATTTTGATATTTAACAACACAAACAGTCAGCAAATAACTAGTAACGACAATAACTGCACTTTCAATAGCGCTCAGCTCACCAGCTTCCTAGCTCGCACTGCGGACGAAGTTCTAAAGTCGTTCCCAATGGATCAACACTACTCCCTCTGATACAGGCGCAGTCCTTATATACTCTCTCCGACAGGCCGTGACGTTACAAGGAGTTTTCTCGTATATTCACGCGTATTCTCTTTCCTAATAGAAATATCGAGAAAAGGGTTGCATTTTCTGGAATCATCTATTTGTCGCCAAAATGGTTCCCAAGGTTAGGGGTCCAGACGTGGCTGCTGTCGGTCATCTCATACTTACCCCTGTAAAACTCTCTTCCCAACCATAAGACTCACATTGCTGGGAAGCGACTTTCCATGTTTGTAACAAAAGATTACTATTATCATCATATGTCTTTAAAATTTTTGAATGATTCCATTAAAGTAATTACAAAATTTCCGTTCTAGCTTTACGGAACCAGTTTTGGTGGGAAAAGAATGTATTTATAATTATTTAACTGTTTAAAAAGGGTGTAACTTTAATTCAAGTATCATATAAATAAACAGTTATTTTTGCATCAAATGATTAATATTTTAAATTAAATATTTAAAGATTGTTAATTTAATTTGAAATTATTAATTTCAAAAATTATTTGCAAAAAATGAAAAATAATAATTTATAAATATAACTTTAATGGTGATAAAGAATAACTAATAATAGTTGCTCTTATCATGAAAAAATGTCAAGATTCTTTTTTTTTATTTGTAAAATTTTGAAATTTTTCTACATTTATTGTTTTAAATTTACATACAAGAACCAGATTGATAATTCTTATAAAAATATATTTTGACATATTGCATAATTAATAAATGGCGTAGGTTTCTTTTAAAGATCTGTTGGAAAGTAAACTTCAAATTTTGGACCGTCTTTCTCTGTATTCAAAAGGTTATCGCTGCTGTTTCTTTCTTGACCAAATCCGTTTCCGTGAAGCTAGAACGAAAATTTTGTAATTGCTTTAATGGAATCATTCAAAAACTTAAATGACATATAATAATAATGATAGTCATTATTCTAATTATTTAACTCCATTAAATTTCTTTTATGATTATTTAATTGTTTAAAAATTAAATTATGACTACAATTCATGTATCATGAGAATAAAAATATTATTTAATGCCTACAATTGACCAATATTTTAATAAAAAATGTTTATGAATTTTTAATTTAATTAAATATTTATTTCAAAAAATATTTTGAATAAGAAAAAAGCAGACGAGGAAACGAACCCTAGGCAAAATGTTTGCATGCGGTTATTACACTGACCAAGCTATTCGCGCTTCAACAACGGTGACAACTTACTAGTATGCAAGCTGTGGCGAAAGTTTGAGGACTATTTTCTTCGAATTGGCTGGCCATTGCGCTTTAGCATTTTAGTGAATGAACACCTTAAAGGTATACTATTAATATACTAGGTCTCATCCCAAATTGAATTTCCCAAGTCGTGCCCTCCCCTTGTTAGTTTAGTTTAATTATATACTAACTGATATACCTGGCGTTCAGTGGCGAATCCAGGGGAGGGGCTATCGGGCTGCAGCCCGCCCCAGAGCTGAACCAAAATTCTTGATTTAATTTAAAACCACTACAACTGTTTGATTTTAATTTTCATTTTAAAAGAATAGTAATAAAATCGTGACAACATTGCTTTCTGACTTGACAGGCTCGAAAATTTTCCTACTTTTCTAGTCATTCCACTTGTACTTGTAGCGTCGGCGCGGTCGAAAACATTTTTTGGCCAGCTATTTCATTGTATTTTTTATTAAATTATCCAAAGTATTGTAGTGTTCTTTATTATTCTTATTGTTAGGAGAGGAAAGTCTGTAAAGTTAAAGTGCTTTGGTTTACATAAGCCATGAGGTTTGACATTCGTCACTACGATACAAAATGTTTATGACCTCCGCCCCCCCCCCCCGACCCGAATCCTGGATTCGCCACTGATGGCGTTGCTCGGGATCAAAATACTTTCATGTTTAATATTTTAATATAAAATCTACTTTTGTATGAAATATTATTATACACAAAATCCTTTTATCGTCTGAAGTGGCTTTTTAATTTAAATGAGAATATCAATTGAACCATACGACTTTTAAAAGCCCCCGCTAGCTAATTTTCTCCATAAGTTATAAATATTTTTTATACGAGTATTTCAAATTTTTGCTCACAAATGCTGAGGAATAAGAATGGTTTCAATGAACGTTTTGGGACAATTAATTAAATAGAAAATTTCTCATTAACAAAAAGCATGGAAATAAAGCAACAATCCCAATCAATATAATTGTTAATAGTCTCTGTGAATTGATTGCATTTAAACTTTCCTTTTAGTGTTCCTCCAGAATTCTGTTAACGTGTTCTGGCAACAGTTCTTCATATGTATTCTTGTTTTAAACAATAAAAAAAATATTGTTACAAATTGCGTAAGAAATTAATCTTGAAAAATTTATTAAAATGAAAGAAACAAATTGTGGGAAAATGAAATTTGTTTCACTGAAAAGCTAATTTTTTTAAACTTTAAAATGATGTAAATATATTTTTTGTGACATCACATTTTCGAAAGATTTCGCCGCAAAAATGCTACAATCTTAATTAAAATTTCAATTAATTAAAAATTAAGCAGGGTTTAAAAAATAAAGGTGGAACAGTTGAAAGTCTCACCGTTGCCAAGCAACGGAACATGTATAAATTTCCATTATTTCAAAAAAATCGTTTGCATCCTTACAATTATTTTTTACTTACATTTTTTGAAAAATTAATAAAAATTAAAGAAAAAATTGAATAGAAATGAAATTGGTATCACTGAAAAGGTAAAAGTTTGAACTTAAAGATGGTATAAAAATACTTTTTGTGGGATAATTTGTTGCGAAGTTGAAGAACAACAAAATTTCGATTAATTACTAATTAATTGAATGTTTAATTTACTCTTGCGCTTTGAAAAAATGACAGTAATGAAGGGGAAATTAGAAGAGGTCAATTAGCAGAGTTCGAGAAACAGGTTTGATCATCGTTTATTTTAAACACATAGCACATAGACGTAAGACAAAGACACAGACATAAAGACGTTTAACAAGCACAGTTCAAAGTACATCTCTAAGCCTCTTACCGGCTCTCCGGGAAAGGAATCATGGGATATATATATGATGTCACGCAGTGACGTATTGCATCATGACATCATCACAACAGCTTGTGATTGGTTTGAATATTGAGTGAGGAAATTGAAGGAAAGTAAACTGCAGATAATTTCCAATAATTAATCTTTCTCTTGTCTTAAATAAAAAGTGTGCAAAGTTTGATTGAGTCCAGTAGTTTAGGAGGAGATGTGGAACATACAAACATACCTACAACGACTTTCATTTATATTTATTTGGAATTAAGTTTGTCTATCTGCGAACACGATAACTTAAAAACAGAACAAGCTAAACTAATGAAATTTGGTATGAGGTCTTTAAACCAAAGCAATAGATTTCTATCAAATTTTGGGAGAAATCAATTTGTGGGAAGTCTGTCTGTATGAAGGTCCGTGTGCAAATGAACACGATAATTCAACAACGCAACGAAGTAGTCAAATGAAACATGGTATGCGGTCTTAACACAAAAATGACAGATTTGTATCAAATGACAACAAAATCCATGATCTCTTGAACGAAATTCTTCTACGGGAAGTCTGTCCGTCCGTGTGCAAGTAAACGAGATAACTCAGAAACAAAATGAGCTAGATAGATGAAATTTGGCATATGATGTTGCCACCAAATCTGTATCAGATTTTGTAAATCTGTGTCAAATTTTAGACTAAACCTGCCAATGAGTTGACTGTTAGTCGGTCTGTCTATTCCTGTGTATGTGAGCTCGCTAACATACATAAAATGGCAATGGATTAGGTAAATGAAATTCGGCATGTGATCTTAAAATTAAATTTGTAGATCTGTATCAGATTTTGGACCATATCGGCAGGGGTGGGGCCAGGGGTCCCCCCGTCGGGGATGCTGTGCCCCCCTGTCGGGGAAAAATTTTGTATCCCGTCGGGAAAAATTTTTGTACGGGGTATTCAACTGTAGTTGATAAATAATAATCTGGCAAAAATTTGAGACCAATTTCATTACACTCGTCCCCCTGTCGGGGAGATCGTGTCCCCCCTGCCGGGCAAATCGGCACCCCCCGTCGGGGAAACTCTAGCGCCATTCCTGCATATCCGTCAAAGGGAAGAGCTACTGTTCCAAAATGCATATTCGTCTCATTTCATTATATTACGAAGCAGTGGCGGATTTTGACAACATGGTGCCACAGGCACAAAATGTTTTTGAGGCCCCTTCCCCAACCCATTGTCGTTAATGCTCCGTAGGCTTAGCACTACTATGTATGTCGAATAGATTTTGAGCCTCCCAGGGTCTCGAGGTACGAAAAACAGCCACTGCTACGAAGGTAAGCACAAAACAACCATATCGTGGAAATATACGAGAAAGTCGAGGGGAGAACTCTCCCACTGATTATCTCAAACAAAGATTGAATAAGTGCTTAAAAACTCATGTATTTACTGCACAATGAACAGTGCTATGGGGAGTGGCCAGTGGCGCAGCGGGGGCAGTGGCGTAACTAAGGTGGGCAGGCAGGGCAAGCGCCCTAGGCGCCATTACCAGGGGGCGCAAAATTGAGGAATCAAATAGTTACATAAAAGAGAAAAGTACTTCTTTTTTTAAAAAAAAAATCTTATTCCTCAGATTCTTAAGAATTAAAGTGGTTCCAATCAAGTGTGGGAAAACATAAAAGGGGCCGTCCACAAATGATGTCACGCTTGGAGGGGGTTCTGGAAATTGTGACAGTTTGTGACAGGGGGGAGGGAGGGGGTAACAAGAACTGTGACATCACGCATTTTGGTTAAAATAAAAACATTTAAAGTCAGCAGATTAAATTTTGAAGTTATTTTGAAATTACCAGAATTTGGGGTATTTTTTAATCGGGGTTAAAACAACTTTCATGTGATTTTTTTTCTCACTTATATTCCTTTCTTTTCGAAAAATGCATTCAGAGTAGGTTCTGAGAATATGGTAGCAGCAGAAATTCTTCACCATTAGAAGAAAACCTCCCCCTGTCACATCCTTGAAATGTCCAACAAAAGATACGTCGCCCCACCTGGGTGAGTGGTAGAACTGGTAGTGGCACAAACAAGGTTGATCTTATTGAGGCGTTTTTTTTTTAAATTCAATCTGTTTAAGAGTGTTTATTTTGTGTTCATAAAGTAAAGATAAGATTTAAAGCAAAATATATCAAATTCCAAAATACTACTTTTTTCAATAGCTCTTTTATATTAATATTTTATTGCTTTTCTATATTAATTAGGTTTTTTGTTGTAAACCTTAATCTTATTTCATACAAAGTAAGTACACATGTTATGCTCACAAATGTCATTAAAACACATAGTTAAAGTTACACAAGTTTGAAAATAAAACTTGATATATGATCTATAAAGTAGTACTTTGTTTCTGAACTACAAGTATATGTTTATGTAATATAGCGTGACATGTGACAAGGGGGAATGAGGGGAGGGGTATCGTAAAGTCGACACTTTGTGTGAAACAGGGGAGGGGTCAAAAAAAATATGAAAAAAACATGTGACATCGTTTATGGACAACCCCAAAGTTGCAATTATTTTTACCATGGGAACGCTCGTTTCAGAAGCAAATACAAAACTTAAAATACTACGGAAAAGTCCACTGAATTTGTGTTTCAGGCAGGAGAGGGGTATACTTGACCAGCCTCAAGATCGTTTTAATTGGGAACCACAATAATGTCGATTAACTTCACAGGGGTATCTAGGTTTGTGGTTTTTACGGTCCCTGTTTCCTGTTTTGGTTTAGGTAAAATGTTATATCCTCTCAAAACAATTCATACTGATTGGCTTATCAGCTTCTTCGAAGTTCAGTATATAAGTGAGTTAAATTCTACTTTCAATCAGCAGTGAAACATGGAGATATTTTTTTACTTCTTTGTAGAAGTATAGGGAATCCATTCAGGTTGTCAATATTAAGAGTTTCTAGGGATAAAAAATAATGCCTATAATTTTTTTATTATTGTTGGAGTTTTCAGTGTATTGGGGTGTTGGCATACACATTGCTATACCGTTTCAACCCACCTCAAAATTAGGCTAATTGAAATTTTGTTGTAGTTGACGCGTGGAATTAAAATATATTCTCCTTTTTTCTTTTCTACAAATATTTTTTTTCTGAGAAAAATATAACTCACTCCCAAACTAAAGAAAAGACATCCAAATGAAATGCAAAACCAAAAAATAATTTTAAGATGACTACTATTTTTAATATTTTACAGGATTACAAAGAAATAAAAATCGGAATACTTCTGATTTAGCATCAACTAGTATCTTTTCGGAATTTAGTAGCATTAAGTATTATGGAATTTTTGACAATATTTTTTGGGTGGTTTGTCCCTGTTCTTAAAATATTACCTTCTACCTTTATTTTTTGATTGGAAGCATCCTGTATTGTTTTTTTTTTGTTCTATTGGTGAGATTCTAACATGGGTTGCTCTCAACTGAAGGCGGGCATTGGCCTAACTTCCACGCTACTAATTTAGGTATAATAACTATCCACCATTTCGATGGTATCAGATGTATATTCCTAATCGATATTATTTTGTTGAAAATTACGAAACGTTAATATAGATTGTTTTAAATGTTGTAAAAAAGACCATAAATGGCTGAAAGTATTTCTTGGGAGACAGCTCTTTTTTTCAGCATGATCCAAGAACATCAACTCCGTCAAAACTTTAACAAATTTAAAAAATATCTTTAAATATAATTTACAACGTTAGTTCTTACAGTGAATTTTCAGACAATCACTTTTCATTTACTTCATCAAATCTTGAAATAATTGTTTTCTTTGGTTGAGAAAAAGATGATAATCTATTGCTGAATAGAAATTTTTTAATCAAGAAGCATCTTTATTTTTATTCTTAAGCTATGAAGTCTCTTTGTTTATTTTAAGCTGGGTAATTTTTTTTTCGGATCATATTCATAAGGTATAACAAGAGACACTTAGAAAATTTCAATAATTTCAAACTTCCAGGATATTTAACAATTACATTTTATAAGGAAAATTTCATTTGTCTTATTTTAAAAACAAAAAAATAACTCTGGTGTATTAATTGGTTATTCATTCTGAGATATAAATAATTAAATATAAAATTACTAATATTATCAATACAGTGGCTTATATGACTAGCAATAATCATATACCGTATAATGACTTCTGAAAATCATTTATATATATATACATATCCCAGACACCCAATGCAAGAAGGTGAATTTTAGATATGTTACACAGCTTATGGGTTGCAACAGTTTTTTTTCCTGTGTGTACACTTATAGAAGGTTGTTTGACATGAGTAATAAATTAGAATTTAATGTACGAACCAGCTAGTTTTGCCGAAGATGGCTATCATATAAACTGGTTCAAAATGTTTTATGTATTGTATTTCAAGTTTAATTGTTTCAATCTTCACTCATGGCATAAGTGTTTGGTGGTGGAGATATGCGGATTGTAGTTTTAAAAAAGGCGGAGGGGCACTTATTTTTGTATTTGCCTGGGCTTCATTTTATGTAGGTGCACCACTGAGCGGGGTGAGTACCCCTTGGATCATAGCGATTTTCTCCCTTTTTTGTCAAAGAAAGGAATCTTATTGATAAACTGAATATCAGATATTTTTATAAAAAAAATTGTTCTTTAGTTTGGAGATGAAATTATGTGCGTAAATTCTTCAAATTGTATATATTTTGTTCGATTATTCATCATCATTATTTATTTATTCGTTATTATGACATATTTTGTAGCGAAATTTTAAATGACACGAGAGAAAAAAGAATCATAGAACAACGTAGTCCAATGTGTTGACACCTTTGAACACCTGCCCATAAGTTCCTTGTCTCAGATCCAATCTTACTTTCCCGCGGACATTTTGCTGAAAATTCTTGCGTTTATGAAAGAAACATTTATTGTATTCTTTTTCCTTCTTCCAGAACAGGCCCATTTGAGAATGTAATAAAATGGATTAGAGCTTTTATGTTGCCGTCGTATTCAGTCAGGTTTGCTAGCTGAGTTGATGAGAAGTAAAACTGTTTTTCTTGGTGTTCTAGATATGAAGCTTGGATCCGCCGATTTAATTTGCTGTACTCTAAACATGAATGTTTTCTCTCAGTGGTGATGAAAATAAATAAATAAATAAAATTAGATGAAAATTCAAATGAATTATTTCATATTTTTTGATAATTATTTTTTTTATCGTAACTTGATGTTAAGAATCAATTTGAATACTACATAATGAAAGACCATTTACATTCAAAATTTTATTATCGAAACAATTTTTTTTTCTGATTCTTAAGATTTCGAAAAAATATAATAATAATTTATAAAATGTTTTATAAGAAAATAAATATATAGAAAAATGTTTCATTTTTCCCAGATGATGATTCACATGTCGTGTTGCTTTTAGAGTAATAAAAGTTGACTAGAGTAAAAACTAATTCCTTTTCTAACACCAAAACATATTTCTAATTTTTTGGAAATACGGCAGGTAATCTACAGAATATCTAAAACAAATCTTCACTTTGAATTCTTCATCCCTCTGTAAGCCAGATAATGCAACATTTAATACATAAAAATTTAAGAATTTTCAACTTTGAATTTTCAAGTTTATTTATTCATTGTTCTGTACTAGCTACAGGTAAAAAAAAATTTCTTCTGTAAAATTTCATTTCTTTAAGTCAGCGGTCTCAACTGACAAATTTTGGGTTGATTTTCATTTCAGTTTTGTCTTCCCTCAATATTTTAATTTCCAATGAATAAATTTGAGTTTAAAAATATCCTGTAAATTTACTTTTGTGTTTTCTAACAAATGAGACATATATCAATTAATGTTTAAAAAAAGAGAAAATATCTTCACTTATTTAATTTCAATGCCATAATTTTCTAAAATTTTGGGGTTTTAAGTCAGTGTTCTCTCACCTTTTGTTTTCTGTTAGCTCTAAGGGTTAAAAATAACTAATTTCACATGCAAGTAATTTAGTAATCCAGCTAAGATGCAGTTTATTTGACAATAACTGGAGTTTCCTGAGCATGCAAACATTTCCTTCATCAAAACATTTGACATTCAGTGACAAGAAAACAGCAATAAGTGTTGCCCAAGGGGTTTTGTGTCAAACCGGAAATCACGCCTTTCAATACTACCACGCAGGGTACTAAACAACTACAGAGCTTTTCCTTCCTCATTCATGCAGTCTTTTCCTTCGGAATGCTGGATAATGGTTCACATGCAGGAACTCAACACAGTTATTCTTGTTCTCTATAAAATGTGCAGAGATCCGTAAAACAAATGAGACCCGTTGTCCTCTGAAAAATAAATAAGATTAATTTATAGCTGGTAATTATCTTCCTTATTTAATGTTGGGGCAATATTGGAACGGAAGAATTCAGAGCCGCAGGTGTTTAATAGTATCGAACAATAGCCGCAACGACCACTAATGATTACATGATTCAACCGCATGATACGGGATTAGTGATGTACAGCAAAGATCAGTTTGAACAATTTTGAAAACGAGGGAAATTAACGTTATACAACGGAGAACTTTGCCTGCGCCCTCCACGCAGTGAAAACAAAGATTTTAGTAATAGGTGTTTTTCCACCACTCATAAAAAACTTTAAATGCCTTTGTAAAACTGCGATACAAAATCGTACGGAAAAGTTCTCGTGAGAAAGCCCATCGGACATACATACAGGTAAGATTCAAGATTTACTTTGTAAAAGTGAAATATATTATGCTGTATATTTGTTCGTGAAATATATTGCCCATACTCTCTTTCAATCATTACCATCAACTATTTTTGGTTTCCCTAAGTTTAAAGAAAACATATATAAACAATATCAATTTCTAATATGACTATGAAAAGAATACCACACAATTGTTTCAGAAAATTTACAAATCGATCCTTTATTTGGAAATTTGCGGTATAATCAATCTAATACTAAATAGCCATGCTTTTTTTCAAAATGTGTACGTATACTTTTCCAGTAATCATTCATTGAAAGGTTTAACGATGATTAGATAAATATTCAGTCAAATTCAAGATATTTTCTTTTTTAGTAAAACAGTAATATTGGAGACTGATATGGTTGTGCTTAATTTGAGTGAAATTGCAATTTACGTATCTCATGAAAATATGAGGACATTTGCTAAATGACGAATATCAGACCTTTATTATTGCAGCTATACTTCGATTGGAACCAATTACCAATTACTGATAGATAATGGAATTTAAATGACTACGTGTGGCCCAAAATGGAGACCAACATAATTCCTTGGCATCATTTTTTTTCTAACTAAGTCGTTTTTTATTGTGTATGTAAAGAGACTTTTTTAGGGTTTGCTTTTTCAACTTATTCTATGTCTGTGTTATTTATTTTTTAAAAATGTATAAAGTGTCTGTGAATTCAAAACTATACTAAAGAATAATGGAACTGATTTTAAAATGGGTTCTAAACAACTTTAGAAAAGAATGAGAGTACGTTACATTTGATATTCTTTCATTTGTTTGCTGGGTCTGATTTTATAAATCTTTTTAGCTTTATTTTCCAACTGAGTCTTTTGTAGTAAACAAAAATAGCATTTCAAATACAGATTTAGGTAATTTAATGTTATTCAATGGAAAAATCATTTATTGTATTAAATTTCTTGAATCAGTGGTAGTTCTTCTATTACAATCAAGGTTCTATTCTTCAACTTTATAAATTCTATAGTTTATCAACTATTAAATTAGCTTATGCAGGTATATATAGTGTTAGCAGTTTTCCATAAGCCATTTTCCCGGTAGCTTGAGCTGTTTTGGTATTTTATATTTCATATGCTTGTAATGGTTGCAGTAAGAAATGGTGCCAGTTTATTAGAATATTAGAACCCTGATATTTTACTCGCAGTAATTTCAGATTTTATTTTGTTGGTTTGGATTTTGAGGTTTCACAGCTCACTTAATGAATTAAATTTTGGTTCTGCTTTAGAATAATTTAGAAATTCTTCAACAAATTCTGGCAAAATAAAAATTTATTTGTTTACGATGCAAGTCCACTTTAAATGGGGCTTTGTAACAAAATATACACATAAATTCTAAAGGCATCATCCATTTATTAAGTAACAATTAAAATGCGGTGGCACAACAGAAATGTAGCATGTGTATGCATCACATTTTATATTTACCGCGTTGGTTCTGTCTTCAAATCTAAATATTAATTTATAATTTTTATAAGGTAATAGTTATGAATTTAGCATTTGCTTAGCCTTTGTCCCAAGGTCAAAAAATTAAGTCCATATTACGCAGATTCTCCTTCTCTTTAGCAAGAGTGTTGACTCTATTTTGGCTCTTTTCTTGATAAATTTTTAGTTTTTAATACAGCTCTAAAATTCACTTTTGTTGTTTTGTTATTCTCCCCTCGCATGTATATGCACAGTGGTGCAAGAGACCCACTTTTGACAGTAATTTTGAATCATGAACAAAATATCAGCGAGTGTTAAGGATTTGGGGAAGCTCAAGGAACCTCTCTTCCTTTCTAAAGTAAAGTTGGCGACATATAACATCATCATGTCACTTAATTAAAGGGTAAAAATTTTGTTGTCTTAACTACAGAGGCTTTAAAAGTTTGCGGCTATTATACTGACCATGCTCTTTCATCTCGCTTAAATATCAAAGTAACTCTTGGAAGGAGCGGTCTAATTAAAACCCCTTCCGGGTGGGTTGAACATCTATTTTAGTTCGTCAAATACATTCCTCTGTTATTTCTGATCTTGGACTTTTATTAAAGAAAAGGAGGAAAGAAAGAGCAGAAAAATCAAACATCCAGAAATAAGACTGAAATCAGATTGAAATTAGTCAATCTTTCCCAACAATGTAGAACTTTGGCTTCTACTGAGCTTGGGCGACACAGGGAGTTCATTTTGCCTTTCCAGATGCTGATTCGAAAGAGAAACTGCTGGTAGGGTTTGCAACTATCAGCAAATGAAACTTCAGCTCCACATTCTGGGAAAAAATAGAAATTAGTACCCGTGCTATTACTATTAAATTAGAGTTTTATTTCTCCAATTAATTTGTTTTGTTGAGGTTATCTCCAAAAAACTGAAGATCAAAATTTAACTCTTAAAAAAATTCAGTAAAGAAAATTACGCATGTCTTTAGATGATTCTTGAAATTTTGCTTTGAATAGGGTTTATTTATTACTACCACATTTTCCAAACAGGAAATTGCCCAGAGCAGCCGCCCTTCGACAGTGGCATAGTTACGAGAATTTATAGGAGTCCCAGGCATCGGAATACAAAATATTAGTCACGACAAAAGCAAATGTAACAAACAGGGTGAACAAATTATTACAATACTCAGGGCACCATTTGCTCTTGCTAAGATGCACTGATGATGATTCAGAGGGCAAGCTTTCCACATTTGCCCAGCATCACTTATCCTCAGCTACACCACACTGTCATCTATTGTGGCCAATTTTACTTGGAATAGGGATGACTGCTGGCAGAGATTTCTACTACATTATGAAACATACACAATATTCACTGTATATAATGAAAAAAATATGATTAAGTAGACTGTATTATGTGTGCATGCCAGATTAATAACACCCTAACATGACTCAAGACATAACTTATTAAAAAATGAAAATTATGATTTAATATATTACGAATATACAGGCTAAGGTAATATAACATCACAAAAAAATGACATGCTACAAAAAAAAGATAATCCTGTAGTCTATTTAGATAAATTTTATTATTCTGTTAACTTAATTTGATTAAACCTAATATTACATTTTACCATTTTAATTAAACTGTTAAAATGAGTTTATATTTAACTTTCAATAACTTACGGATGGAGAGAAAACAGAAAAACCTCTTATATTGATTTTGGGGAAGAAACAGGAGAAAGTTCCCATATTTCAAATGATTAGAGATACAAAGTCTCTGGTTTCCCTACTGACTGCTCTTAGAGTTCCTAGTATTTACTCTCATTTTGCAATCAAACTACACACATTATACACATAGGAAGGGAAGGTGGGAGACTAGAAAAGCAGTGGTAATGGGGTTTAGAACCTACAGATTCAAAGCAGATGAAATCATCATTTACTGAACTGGCACTTGGACCAATCCTTAAACATAGGTACAATTTTGCTGGATAATATCTGTACTACTACAAGGAAGCAGCAGTTATAAAGTAGTCCTTGATAAAATAAATTTAGAATTCAGTATACAGTTATAGCAGAATTATGGTGTGGTAATTTTGGGAATGTTCTAAATTTTTAAATCGAATCCCGAAAGGAAACAAATACATTTAAAGTTCTACAAAATTGATTTATAATAATTAAGATTTAAAATTTATTAAAATGATCAATATTTCTTTATATATTTTAAACTTCAGTGTAATGAAAGAAACCAATTATTCAGTGATGACTGTGAAAATTCAGTGAAAAGAATATATTACTTAAGAACTCACGTATTGTTCATGGTGTATAAAAATATGTATACTGCAAAAATATAGTTGGTTGGAGATTGGCAAGATGTATTGTGGGTTTTCAATGTTTTAAATCCAATAATCTTTTATTTGGAGATAACTTCACTGATTCATATGGCTTGTTTGTTAGATACTGTAAATTTCTAGGGAAGGTTGCAGTTAAACCATATCTATTGTTTTAAATCTTATTACATAAAGCGACATGGATATGAAGTGTCCAAATCGAAAGAGAAAAAAGAAGGTTACTTCTAGCTTTTTATGCTTTTTCAAAATTTGTTGGTCCTGTTTTTTTTTACTAAGCTTGACTATATATGAAGTTGTGATGTCAGGAAAGGCCAGTTTTGTCTGGACTGTGAAAGTTTGTCATTGATTTTACTGAAAGATGGGAAAAGCAGAAGGTTTACATGATTTAATAAGTTAATTCATGAAAAGTAGTTTTATTTATAAAAGTAGGAAGGTACCATTATAGCGAATTTGTTTAAAGCACATATAAGTGAATTTATAACACAAACCATATGTATCAAGGTTAAGTGAAAAATCTATATGGACCGTTGTAGTATAACCAGATACAAAAAATCTTGTTTGTATTAATAATAGCTGGTTATTATTGAAGATCGTATTAATTATTAATAATAAATTATTAACCACATTGATATCTATAAAAATATTGTGCAGCTGTCAGAAAACCCATTGTTATCCACCTTGGGATTTGTAACATCTATAGCAATTGATGAATCGCATGATTTCCTTTTAAATTGACAGTAAAAAATAAGTGTAATTAGTGGAATTTCTTTGTAATTGTTCACCGTGTGATAATCTTGGAACTTTTTTCCCTTTTGGTGAGCTTTTTTTAATGGTTGGTGTGATTATGGTGAGCTTGTTGGTAAAACCACTTAACCGGTTCCCAAGTCTTACGATACATTTTTAGGATTCTTTCCCGACTCTTAATTATTTTTTTTTCATTTTATAATTTTCTTTTGTTTTCATTTGAATGTTCAATTTGTCTTCTAAATACTTGCAAAATCAAAGCAGCATCTTCTTCAAGACTAACCTTTATTCTGTGCTAATTTAGTTAAAACATTGAAAGCAAATTAAACTCAACTATATATGTTTTTTACTTCTGGGATGACAGGCAGCCCTCATTGTAGTAAATTAGTAAGTTTGCATACTAAACCTGGGTGGTTGTACAATCCTTCTGGGGTTGTGATTCTTCAACTAGTATATATATATATATATAATTATTGCTTTCCTAATGACTTCTGGAGTTTTAAGTGCCATTAAGATTTCATCACATGATGCTAATAGCCAAATCTTTATCACCAGTACTATTATTTTTATATTTTTTTTTTGCCCTATTGTATCGTGTCTTTCATGTAATAGGTACGACTTATTGCTAATGAGAAAATAATAGGTAGCTGTATTAACAATCTAAAGAATTGGGTATCATGTGCTTTCCTGTTTTCATGAAGTCTCCTCTTAGGTCTTTGATTTCATTTAACTTGTTAAATCCGACTAATTAAGATTACATTTAATGTCATCTCTTCTCTACATATATAATTCTCTCCCATGTTGAAGATGAATAAATTATTGTTTTTAAAAATCAGTAATTTTATTTAAAACTAATTGAAAGCCGAGATGAACAGTAGTAATTCTTTTAAATGCATGAAACCCTTTTCTAGTTATAATAGCAATGTACAACAAAATTTATTTTAAAAAAAAATCAACCCGGTTGCACTCTTCAATTAGAAAGCGGCAACTGTAAAATCAATAGTTTGAATTGATGTTACATAGCTATCATTATTACACTCGGTGGCCAAGTGGTAAGAAGGAAGTCTTGACTTGGGAGGCCCCGAAGGTTCGGGTTCAAACTTCCACTAAAAAAAAAACTGCACTGTGTGTGGGCCTAGTAGCAGTAAACCTGATCATTACAAATGTCGCTCCTCCAATAACTGGTGTGGTGTAAGGAGTTTGAAGATATTATTCCTCATCATCTTACATGGTTCAAAATTATGAGGTCCATTCAAAAATATCCTTGTACTACTTCAAACAGGATATTAATATAACTAAATTACATACACTTGATTAAATAGCCTGAATAAAAGGTCCAAATGCATTTTAAAACAATGGTGTATTTGAACAGATGGTTTTATCTTGAACATTTCGCCTTATTCTACAACAACAAAACTATTTAAAATAAAATATATTTAAATATAACTTTATTATTCTTTCAGTAATACTACAGTCATAGCTCTTTTTGTATTCATAAGATGTACCAGAAAGATTGTTGCAGAAAAATAATCCATATTTGTTTGTCACTCACAATAGCTTTGTGTACTATCAACAAGTTGTCACTGGTGCTAATCCTGCAAGTTACTGTTCAGAGACTGCTATGGTGGATTGTACTACTAAAGTTTCAAAGAGAATGATACAAAATTTTCTTTTTATATGGATCATTTTAAGAGCAGTCTGTGTGTATCCAGAATTATCAAATCAAAGAGAAAATATTTTTCTATCACGATTTATTTTTGCATATTTAACACGTTGATTGCCATATGAAACAAGTGCGATTCATATCTACTATATCTACATTAGATGGTTCCTCTCGGATGTGAGTCATGGCAGTTAGCGATGATGGTGCTTGTAAAATGTTCATTGGACGGAGGCCAGGGACCCTGGTTGGATGTGGGGTTCTCTGAGAGTCTCGTGGGTTTGGGTTGATGTTTCGTTGATCTGCTGCAGTCTATCTCTAATTAGTAGTTCAGTTTATTAGTAATGTTAGAATATATTTTCAATGTCTTTTCTTTAATTTCCTTAAAGTGTAACGATATAAAGTTTTCAATTGCCTTTGGAAATGTTAATTAATTAGAAGAAAGAAAAAATCTTTTATGTGCTTGAATTAATGTCAATTGCTTTATTTTTATATGAGTTAGTTAATCAACTTAGTTTTATAATTAACTTTTTTGACTTCTTTAATTTGGCTATTTTCCTTTGATAGTGATCCGTTTATTTTTATATAAATACTCATATTTTAATCATAATGTAATTGATAGGATCAAGTGGGGTAAAATAGGTAAGTTTTTAGCTATTTTCACGAGTTTGTAGCAATGGAAATCTTAAATTTTCCTGTTTTCAATTGCATCTTGACATTACATTATATAATTTTAACAATTATTTTTTAATATAAATTAATTAAACTTAGCTTGAATTAGCTTTGACTCATTTATCCATCCTGGGGTAAAATGGGTCATATCTAAAATGATAGCAAAGAATATATTTATTAGGTTGTATTAAAATAAAAAGATTAGGTCTGTTATTTTTTGCTAAACAATACAATATTTAAATTTTAAAAGTAGTATTGTTCCACCGGTTATTGCAAAATGGCTCTTCTAAAAAAACTTTACCAACGTCAGTCTTTTCTACTCTATCAATGTCTTTTCGGAAAACATAAAATCCTGCTCTTGGTTGTTTACATACTACATACATATCAGCACCATCAATAGCTATTAAGCCAACAAATCTTTCATAGACTTTTTTCCTTTATATTCAACCTTCACCATTTTTCTAGGGAAAAAGTTCACTTATGTTCTTCACCATCTTACCAATCGGATCAGTTTGTTGTGGGTGAGTTTTTCTGTTCGTATTTGCTTTTCTTGGCAGTTCAAGTCCCATATTTTCTTTTCAATACGTTCCAATTCACCCCGTGAAGACGTTCCAATTCCATCAGGTTCTGTATCGTACCTTCTCCAGCTCTGTATTTGGACTCTTACTCTTTTAGCATTAATAATAATAGCAGCTTTAGTGGCACTTGATGTAAGTACAGATTAGTTGTTAAATTTACATTGTTTAAATTCGCGCTGTTTATATCATAACAATTCTAAAATTAAATTCTATAGTTTTAATTCTTAAAAAAATTTACTAGACCTATACAAAAAAACCAACTAAACCTAACTAGGTGTTTTACCTAAAAAAAATTAAAATAAAAGAGAGGTATTTAATGCTTTCTTACGCTTCATTTATGAGATGTTTTCAAAAGCTTCTTTTTATGGGAAAACCACTTCAAATTTACGCAGTTATTTTAAAATATAGGGTTTTCAAAGTTAATAAAATAATGTGTTTTGTCTTTTTCATCCAGCTTATGAAACAATTCTTCCTCATGTATTCACATGAAAATAACTGTTAAGAAAATGAAAAAATCAACATATTGATAAGTAATATTACAAATAATGGTTCAAAATCAATTTCAATTTTATTTACATAGAATGACTCATTTTACCCACCTGACCTATACATTAAGTAGTTTCAAATTTACTATTAGTCAACCTTTATTGATAGTAGTGGGTGCACAATAAAATTACTTTAGTGTCTAATAAGTTAAAAGTGTTAATTTCTCTGAGATGAAGTTTGCTTTGCAGCATGTTTAAGCAGCTACAGGTATTGCGCATCCCACATGATGGTCATATAATAGGGTTAAACCTGGATGGAAGATGTCATTTGTATACAGTTGCTTGGGTGATAAGAGAGTTTCCATTCAAGTCATAAATAATCTATTTTACAGGTGATAATTTAAAAATTTTTTACTATATTTTAAAGTAGTATTTAATTTTAATACATTATCAAGTCATAAGTTTATGTTTATGTCTTACATACATGAGAGAGAGGAGGGACAAAACACAACACCACAAGACAGAGCATATAACAAAAGAAACAGCGTTTACAGTTATTTTTAAATATTAATTTCAAAGGGGCCAAGTTATGGGCCTTTTCCTTCACAAGTGATGCTGTACCAGTTTCTTTTTTACTAAATAGTCTGCCTCTCATACATTAAGCCATTAAAATTTAACTCATTTCTGTATCTGTAATCACAGAAGATGGTGACACTACTCTAATTCTAATGTAGTGTGGCGAAAGGTTTATTGTATTAATGAGGGCTAAGGTGGTAATCACCAATAATGCTAATTTTATTCAAGACTTGGAGGAAAGCACTTTTGTTTCTCTTTGAAAATACTTGTCTTAAAAAGTTCTAAGAATTTTGCTGAGGAGAGTGCAATCTAAAAGTTACAGGTCCATATTCTGTGTATTAATGGGGTTATAGAAGCCTCTTGTGGCAGTCTTAGGAATTTTCATTTAAATAGAGCACTTGCCACCTGCTTATTACTTTTTATATTAAATATGATGAGAGATGAAAAGTAATAAAATGTCTGGACATTGTTACTAAGTTGTGGATGAAATCTCAGGGGTGGAAAAATCAAGTGCCCAGACAGCCGCTATCCTCACTGTACAATATTTTTTGTTGGTGACACAGTGGACATTTTATATTTATACTAAATATGTCACAAAGGTGACTTTTAGAAAGTAATAATAGTTATACAAATTAATGCCAGGTGGCACTGGAAAAAAACAAACTGGAATAACACTTGATGTGATGTTTGGTTCTTCCATACTACAGATTATATTAACATGGGATGATTAAATGGCATCAGATTAACTTCCCCTTGTGCAGATTAGGTGAAATCTTGTTGCACCGTTTAGTGAAAGTTTAGAAGCCTCAGCTCTCTTAACCTTTTGCTTATGGGCATTCCGTTGATGTCTAGATTTTTCCCCTTGCAAAAGGACTGGTATTGTTCAATGGTAACTCATTTAACATTTCTCTTGCCTAATCTGTGGCATAATTTGTCGCTGTATTTACTCTTATGATGCTATTATTTTTGTTATATCTGAGTGACTGGGTGGTTGGTCAGATGACAGGAATTCCATGGTGGTTGACAGGAACTACAGATTTATCTTCCAACGCACCTGAAGTATATGAAGGAATTTCAGGAGAAATCATGTTGCTCTGAAGTTGATCCCAGAAAAAAGTACCTTACAGGCATGTCATTGAATAAATATTTATATAAGATTTTTTTCTCTAGTTTCATTGGTATCAATGCCAGTGTTTACTTTCATTTTAAAGATTTTCTCCTATAATATTTGTCAGGGAATAAGAAAGAGAGCATCTTTTTCTTGACAACATTTGATTAAGCTCTATGCAATGATAAAATTTGCTTTCAAGTATTAAAGTGTAGAGTGTGTTTAGAGTTTTTAAGAATAATTTGGGGAATTCCTCAATTTTATTATCTTTAAAATTATTAAATTCATATGTGTTAATTTTTCCTTCAGTTCTAACATTGATTTGGGTAGAGATTATTCCCATTCCACAAAATGAACCTCAAATTTATGTATTTTTAATTTAAATCTAGATTTAACAGATTCAAACTTTACACATTATTGTAAAATCATTTATTTGGGTCATCAGGAAATATTTAGCATAGCTAAACAAAACGCAGTTTGTTTTAAATATTTCAAGACTTGATATATTTTTTATATTAATATCTGTAGCCAATAGATATGTGGGTAAATTTTAGCTGAAGTTACTTTGAGTTTTATTCTGCTAAAAAGAATTTTGGTATTTCATTGTTAAATGAATTGTTGTCTTCAGCAGACCTAGCAGCAATTCATTTCAAGCAATGTCGAAGAAACTTCTTATGTGTTAATCCCTATGAAATGAATTCTAAAACTAATTTGTGTGACAAAAGAAAAAAGAACTTTAAAGGAAGTAGCAGATACATTGGAAGAACATTGAGATAAAACCATTTTCTTATTCTCAGAGCTACTCCTTCAGAGGAGTGCCTTCAGATTGTGGTCAACAAGTCTCACATATCTCAGATAGAAAATTGAGACATACTATTAGCTAGTTGATCGGTTTTGCATTTTTTTTTTATTCAAGTGCTCCGTTAGATCGTTTGCGTTTGCGGAGCTACAGAAGTAAAACCAACCGTTAAACATAATCTGAGCAATTTGCGTATTCTTTATTAGGTTACGGATGTGTATTATTTGAAATATGAAAATGGGTACTGAAAAGCATCCAGACTGATCATAGATGGTTAAAAGTCTTTCTAAGAGGTGTTTTGCGTGCACTTTTTGTAAACTTGAAGTGCTCCCAGTTTGTATTAACTCATTGTAATCATTATTCCTTCGTTGTATTGCGACTGGTATTCAGATTATTAGGTTGTACAAAATGTTTCATTGAATGGGCTATTAAATAAATGTAATAATTTATTTTGGTTTTCGTGTTCACTGATTATTCGTTCGTGCATTGGTATAGTAAAAGTTCTTAGCTAGAATCTTTAAGTTAAATATCAAGTTTTTTTGACAATTATTTTAATTTAATCATTTGACTAACATTTTTTTTTTATATCAACTTTTCAGTATCCTTGTATCTTTAAAATAATTCTTATTAGAACTATGAAAAAGAATTTAAAGTGAATTTTACATTCTCTTTTGTAAGAGTGAATTCAGTCTTTGAGAACTTCCATAGCGAAGATTTCTGTGGAGAGGGATCAACCCTGGATAGTGGCGAATCAGGATTGGTCTATGAGGCTTTAAGTCATAAAATTTTTGTATCAATGACTTGAATGTCAGACATCTCATACTAAACATCAACAATTGACAACTTTTAACTTTGGACTTTCTAATGATAAGAATAGCCAAGAACACTAGATACCGATATTTAATAAAAAAATAAAGCCAAATAATAGCTACAAAAAAATGTTTCATTAGCATTAAACTTCTAAATTACAAAGAGTGGATAGTACTAGAAAATGGAAAATTTTTCTAGTTAGAAACTATTATCACGATTTTATTTTTTAAGAAAAGTCACAAGACAAACAGTTTAGTAAGTGATTTTTTAAAATCAGAACTTTGGTTTATCAGGGGGGGGGGGGGGCTGCAGCCCAGTGGGTCTCAGGTTCATACTAGACCCTGGAGAAAGTATAAAAGGTCCAACCTAATCTGTACCGTCAGTCTCTTTACTGATTAAGCACTGGATGCCTATGGGAAGTTTATAATCTGCGCCAAGAATTGATACTAGACTACTTCTTCATTCACTTAAATATTGCAGAGCTTAGTATTCTAGATTGTAGAGGAAAATTAGGGAAGAGAATCTTTCAAAGGCTTTTTAAGAAATTGCCCAATCTTTATTTACAATATAGATCAATTACTTATGGTAAAAATCAGGACCAATTCAAAACATTTTCTTTAAAATCAGGTTTGGGAAAGAAATTTAAAACCGATATCTGCCTCGATTTCGGGACGTCAAATAACAGATTTGGGGTCTATTCTAGTAACCCCAGTTTGGGTTGGGGCAATCACTTTTCCGCCATTTAACTTCAGGAAAGTGTCTTTTCTTCTTCCCTTCTTTCTCAGTGCATTTAGTTCGAAATATTATCGAACAATAAAGTGAACAGTTATTTGAATTTCTTTGACATGCACTTGTACTTTAAATTCTCTTACCTTCCCGAAATAACTTCTAATAAAATTTAAAATGTAACATTTCTAAATACATTCAAATTGAAAGTCTGTTTAAATGACATTCTTTCCTTCTAATGCAAATTAATTAAAATGTATAAGAAAATTAATAGTTTTAAAAGAATGAACTTTCTATTTATGCAGTGGCAGTTTTTTCCATAGGTGTTAGGGGTGCTCGCCTTGTGCTTTAAATTCTAGGGAGCCTCAAATCTGTTCGACATTACATGGCATGGTACTAAGCCGGAGGAGAATTTACAAGATTTGGGAAGAGAACCTCCAACGATTTGGAGCCTGTGAAACTCAGACGTGAAAACCCTCCCACACCTTTTTTATGTAATGTTCGATTCTTTTGTATGTCCGTTTATATTACCACAAGGAATTCTTTCTTTACAGAACCAGCTCAATCCTTTAGTTTTTTGCTTTTAATTGCCAAGATAATGCTAATTTGATTTGCAGCCTCCTCCATATATAAATGAGTTTCAGTTTTCTGACATCGGCATTATTCAGTCATTCTGCAGAAAGTTAAACCACTATTGATAAACCGAATGTGTCTTTAACTTTTTTTAATGGATTATTTTATGTAGAAATATCTTAAATATTTAAACGAGTCGTCGAAATTATACTGGAAGTTCCTTATGAATATCACAATTTTCAGTTTAAAGATAAATAATTTGTTATTTCATATTTAAATAACTTTAAAATATAATTACACAGTATCAATCTAATTTAAACAAACTGAAAAAAGAATAAAATAAACAGTTTTTGGTCACTGGACCCTCATTATGAAGGGACCGTAGAAATATTTGTTTCCTATTCATATCATTTTAATCTTCGCACTCTGAGGGTTTAATAGTCTTCGGAGGTGCATGTATTTTTTGACTCCATCATATTTTTCGATAACCTGTAACCGCAAAAAAGATTTATTTACGTTACTTTCAGATTGACCTCAGGCAGCAGTATCCTTTGTCCCCTCTATGCATCATTTGTCAGAACGGCGAAGTTTTCATTGTTCTTATTAAATATTCATGTTCATGTTCTTTTGACGAAGAACTTATTCTTTCACCTTGTAAAACAAACGTTATTAAAATTTGTTGCTTTATATATTTTACTTAAATAATGAAATATAAATCAGCATTAAATATTTCTTTATGTAATCATCAGATTTATTTCAGTGTTTAATTTAAGCTATTTATAATTTTTTTAATTTTTTCTTTCAACAGAAGTATTAGTTCACCCTGGTGATTTTATATTTAGTACAGGAAAGTTATTTTCTTTTAAAATTTTTTTATATCTGACTTATTCTTTCTCGCAAGGAAAACTGCGCAGCGGACACACTGTTGATACTATTTTTTTTCTTATTATTAGGGAGGAACCGTGATGTTTTTTGTCACAGAATTGGAGAACATAAAAAGGTCGGTGTCAGCAGCTCTCCTGTAAATACATGGTTGAAGTGTTTTGATGGTCATCAGTTACCGTGACTCCACTGCTTCTGTCACTGTTGTGTAGGAATCGTTTCGCATGGTGGCGTTCAGTCTGATTCTTTTTTTTTTTTTTAAATCGCAGTACTAGATTTACCATTCAGTTTCCTTGGGCGTTGGAAAACGTATGGGCACCAATCTTAATCGTTTTTCTTAATATCTTGATTTCAGTATTGGAATTGTAGTATCTTCGGTTATCCTGCGTTTTTGTATTGTTTATTGCATGAATGAAAGGATTTTGATTCAATCAATCGATATTTTAAAGTAATCAAATTTCATATGGTAAAAAAAGGATTTAAAAAAAGGGGGAAAAGTAAAATGGCTTTGTTGTAATGTTGATGACTGTGACTAGTAACACTGTTTTCAAGTTGTGGGTTATCAGTCATTTCAGAGCTTGGAGGAATTTCTTTTTTGGATTTTTTCCAGTTTTAATTTCGCATATTTTTCATTCTCAAAGAGTACATTATAAGTTGGAAATACGCAGATATTGCACAACAGTGAAAGATTAAGCAGAGGTGCCATGCTTTTAAGAACATTTCTTTCTTCAAGTAGTCAATTGCATTAGAAATTATATTATTAATGGTGAGGGTACCAGCGTTGGCAGTCAGGGTGTATTTAGGTTGGGAATGCCGTTCCGGCATTGCTTAATATCTTTATGAAATATGATATACATTTACTACTTCCTTGAGAAAGCGCGATCTTCACTCTTGCCAATATAGATTGATATTTAAGAATTAATATAAAAGTAATATTATATTTATTTGTAGCCAATTTGGCAGGTTAGACATTGGGTTCAAATATTTAAATGTATTTTTGGCTTTTGGTCACAAACATACTGTACTTATCCATTACGTGATTTTGCAGTAACCAATTAAAATTAAAACTTCTGAGAAATTAAGTTAATTTTTTGAAATAATTTAATTTTAGTATTTAGTTTTTTTTCTTCAAAGAACTAAATATTCAAGTAATATATTTATATTTTATGATTTAAAAAAAATTATTCTTAACATTTTCCTTGTATATATAGGGTTAATATTTTGATAAAAATAAAATAACTACAAAATATGCAGTGTTTCAGTGTTGACATTTGCAATATTTGACCAATATGATAAATAAGAGCTCTTTACATTTAATAGTATAATTATTCCAAATGATCTACTTAATCTTCCCTATACGATAAGGAAGGGTGTTTCCTCAAACCAAATTTTCAAACACTTTTTCTTAATTTACGACTACACCATTGGTTACGGGATAAACCACATAAGATCATTGACTTTTAATTCAGTAATTTATATATTTATTCTACCACATAATATCAGTGGCATACAAAAGTTAAGGAACATTTCGTAAAATACAGCAAAAGAATTGAATTAATACAGCTCTCATTTCACAATCGGATCTAAGAATAATGAAGACATTCAATGAGTATGTGCCATATTACAGTGAAGATTCGGTCCGCGAGGCAATTAGGGGAGTTAAGAAGAGATGAAATGGAGTTTCACCACATACATGTATTTCTACAGAAAACTGATAATGAGATGTAACTTTTATAGATGATTTTATGGTTTATGTGCATAATATTTGTACATTTTTCGTAAAGCATAGCACAAATATTCGAAGGAAGATATAAATGTTTCTTTACAAAATCCCAAATCTTTTCCTCACGTGTTTTTTGTTTTACCAACAGAGTTTTTTCGAACTATATTCCAATTTTTAGAGTATAATGAGTAAAACTCTGCTGATATAATATAAAAAAAATGCGAAAAATTTTGGGATTTTTTTCTTCTTATATTTCTTGAATATTTTACATTGTTTAAAATGCATGTAATGTGTTCATAAAGCACAAACATTGATGAAACCATCGTTATCATCATATATGTTAGTCCCTATGATCACCTATATACTCACTACAAAATAGACTCATAACTTTCTCTCAAATCACCATCATTCATTGATCTCCCTTCAACGTAGATGCTCCCCTGGCAATTTCTCCTAAACGAAATTTTTAATCGGAATGTTAAATATACATTCTTCATATAATAGAAGTGGTTGTCTCCCTATAACGAATGTTTTCAGACCTTTATATTTTCTGATTTTTGTCATTTTGAAAAAAAGTTTACTTCAATTTCTGTGCAAAACAAATCCTTTCTTTTACACTTGCCTGTTTTCTTAGGAACCCACTCGCATTATTCCAGCGATAACACTAACCAATAGAATGCTATGTGAGAGGGTAATGATTTGTGGGGACCTGGGTTTCTACAGAGAGGTAACACAGATTAAAGAGATTCAAGAATCAGGGTGGAGTGGAGACAGAAACAGCAAATGGATGTGATACACATGTTTATCCTTTAATTTTGTGACTACTCTAAATTGGTGTCTTCCACTTTTAAGCATTTGGCCCTTTATTAAGAATTGATAATTTAACAAATTTATAATAAATATTTCTCATTTTAATTGAAGTCATGTTAAATATTTTCGAACTTGCCTCGCACATACTAAAGGTAAACTAACGATACACTTAAATAACTGCAAAATCTCTTATCCGTGAAATTTTTCTTCGCCTGTGAATTTTTTAACTTGGAACAAACGATTTCGTTATAGGGAGATTCCACTGTGTATAAATTACCATGCTAATAGTGAATTTGTATATTTTATTATTTCTTCTTGCTATATTTTCCAGATCGCTGAAATATAATCAATTTGATTTGAATTTCTAGTACTTTCGCATTTTCAGTATTTTCTTTTCAAACGAAGAAATCCATTTCGTCGTCTCATTTTTCAAATTCAAAATTTTTTTGTTACTGATCCTATAATAAAATGAGACAATGACAAATGAAAAAGTTGTTTATAAATATTTCGTTTTTTTATTTTTCCAAATAATGTCTTAATCAGGGATGATTTTTGAACAACTTAAATTATATTAAAGAATATAAAGACTGCACCGAGAGAAGTTGGTACGATTTATTATTTAAAAGCAATTGTAGCCATGGAAGAAGTGAAATCTTTATATAAAACTAGATATCTTTTCTGATTTCTCTTTTCTTCCAGAAAAATCAAATCGTTCTACTTAGCCGGAAGGGGTGTGATTGATCAATTCAAATTTTGAAATCTGGTTTCATGGGCAGACGTTCAGAAGAGGAAACTTTGGAGCAGGTACAAAACTGGCCGTGAATGCCTTTCGTTGAACTTCGTCGATAAATAGTCGTAGGTGCGATTTCGGAAGTGACCGTGGAGAGACGACAAGAGTCAGGTTCTGGAAAGAGATGGAATATCCACCCATCGTTACCATTCTGTCGAAGGTCAGTTCTAGTGGGAGGCGTTCCTCATCTCGAAAAGGCAGCAGCCTCCCGACTAGAAAGACTATAAATGTATGGAACTCTCTTGGAAAGACTTACGCTTTGCGATTATTCATGTCAAAAAAATTGTTTTGCTACTAAACCTTGAGTATCTATTTTTATTTCCTTTAGGGTTTTTTTTATAAGGAAACTTAATGTTGGAAATGTTACTACGAATAGCATTCATTAAGATTTCGCATTTTAGAACCTATTGTAATATATATTATTATTGTGCGCATAAGAATTATTTTAAAAATCGTTTACTTTAAAACTAACTGATCTATTTTTAATTTTCAAGAGGTTCTTTTTGGAAAATAAAACAAACCTGAATGAATAATTACAATGCTGGAAGCTGACATTCGTGATCTACCTTTCTTTTAAAATGATGTTTGTTAGAAATTATTTTTCATTGATTGTTCTTGGCTTACTTTTTATTTGAAAGGTAAACAATATTTGATAATGTATCAACAACTGCTCACTTGTGACAGAAAGCTAATCAAAATAAATGTCAACCTTTTCGAAATAGTTGGCAGATAGTTTTCTGTCGGTTCCACATGTAAGAATTTTCCATTTGATTCTGGTGTTTTGGAACTAGTTTTTTCCTATCATCAGATATACAGTTGTTTGTCCAAATAATATGAAAACTAAAATAAATAGAAACAATTTTAAATTGGAGGAAAAATATTTTTGAAAACTGGCAACAAACAATCATCAATGTTTCAAGCCGTATTTTTAAATTTTCAATTAATTGTATCTACTGAAAAATTAAAGTTTATGAATCCAGGAAGTCTGGCTGAAATCTTTCATTGGTAATTTTGTCTCTAATTGAAACATTTTGACAAGTTCCCAAACATTTTCATGTGTCACTTGTGTTATGGTTTTCCATTGCTGTCTTATTTATAACAGATTTAAACAGATCCTTTTATTTAAACTCAAATTGCCTGATTTTGGGTTTATTCTACTTTAAAGTTCACTGTGCAATCTAATCGTATTAACTGTCTACAAAATTGTAGAAGGAGATAGGTTCTGGGAAAGGTGTTAAGAAAAATATTGAATTTATCTAGCAACCTTCAGTTTACAAAAATAAATTTCTCAGTCAATTCAAATTTTATTTGCGCTATCGTAGAAAACATAAAATAATATTGGACCATTATTGTCAGGCGTATTTATGAGTATCGAAGATATTTTTTTAAAAAAGCATTTCTTTCTAATATTTTATCAAAATATCAACTCGTTTTAGTTTTCCTCCGAACTCTTATTTTTTTAATTGTTGTATAACTTTTTATACAAACTATTATATAATTATTTGAATAACTATCAACTTCTTAATTTTATGTATTTCAAAAAATTATTATTATTACTTGTTACTTCTTGTGCTAGTAGTTGAGAGGAGTGGTTTTCTTTTTTTTTTACATTATAATACATTTTTTGTTTTACATTACAAGTAAACCGTTATTGGCTAATTATTGTAAATAAAACCGTCTGAAGGATTTAAAAAAAAAAAACAAACTGTTTCATTGAAAGAGACCCTGTTTTGTGTAAGGGTAAAATTCTACGTTTCAGAAGCAAATTTCAGTACTAACACCTCAAACTAAATCTTATTCAAGTTTACATTAATTTAATTCTGTAGTCTGTGAAAAATCATTCAATTTCTTTTAAAAAATCCTTTGTCTGTTTACTTAAATATGATCAGATGGTTGCTTATTAACTATCCGCTTTTGTAACTTACCATAAATTAAATAATTGAGCTCCATTGTTTTAAAATATTTTATTAGAATTGATTGTAGCCTTTCTTCAATGAAATTCTTTTCAAGAATCACTTGATAAAAGGGTACGGTTGTTGCGCATTTTATGTTCAACCTGCACAACCATATTATGACTACCTTACCTTTACTAAATAATAAACTCTTTCTGTAAAGGCCGTAAATAAACATTTTAAAACTTAAAAATAAACATTGGTAATGATGAGTTAATTGACTTCTATTTTTTACTAAAATATGAAGAACCATATGTTGTTTGTTACCGTTAGGAAAAATCGTCTGATCAGACAACGAACTGATTTATTCGGTGGCTGAGAAGAAAATGAACTTTTCTGTGGGTAGAGGTAAGAAAGCCAGTTCTTGACGGGAAGGGCGCGGCGAAGCCAAGGTCGTTTGGCAGCTGTTCCGGGCAGTGATCGTCCGTATTCTCTCCCCTCTCTTCCTTCTCATTACTTAGAAGATCGAGGGAAATTCACCTACTGAGCTGCCGGCTCTTGGATCATCACAATGCAGCTTGGAATCTGGATAATTTCGGCATTTGTATTTTTTGTGCAACAAAGGTAATTGCTTCTCATTTTTTATTTAGGCCTGTATAGGTTAATTTCGACATGTTTTTTTTCCTACTTTCCAGCCTCTGTATATTCCAAAAGGTAAGGCACAATCACGTATTGCTAATTTAGGGTAGCGGTTGTGCACGAAAATAACCGGTTTCATTGGATTCATTGGGGTTTATCCACTCGGTTTAACCTGGCGGTTATAACCGCTCACCAGAACAGTTTTTCAGGTTTACACCCAAAAAAAAAAAAAAAAGACTCGTTTTGAGCAAAAATTTTTGGTGGGTGAAATTTTTTAGTGTTGTTTTGCAGAAATCAATCCATTGGCCAATATTTATATATTTCGCAAAGACTCTTTCAGTAATTCGCCAACAGACTGCTCAAGGGAAGCCGTTATCGTTGTGTTGGATATGAAATTCAAAGCTTCTTCATAACGAGTAAATTTTAGTCTAATCGAGCCTAGCTACCGATCGGTCAGTTGCCGTTTAAAATAATAACCGATTATAGCGAGACAAAAATACATAACCACAGAAAACCGGCTAATGATGCAAAAAAACCAAAAAAAAAAAAAAAACCGGTGCCATCCCACTTTTAAATAGATTACAGTTGAAATTCTTTTTTAAAGCTCGGGTGTGGTCGTTACTCGTCTCATCTGACCCTTGGTTTAATTATAGTTCGTCCCAAGCAGCCCTCACTTTAAAATGGGACACTAATGTATAGTGCAAACTTAACTTTCCAGTAAGACCGATTTTTCTTCACTTCTTCATCTTTCTTGTCTGAAATTGGATTATTGTTTGCTGAATCATCAACTCTTGCGAAATGAATGATCCTAGTTCTTATCACTGTCAAATAATAAATTCGGAAGTATTTTTGACGAAAATACATTTTTACTACGTTGTACAAATTCGCAGATAACAGTGTTTACATATTGGTTAGGAGGTGTTTATCCAGGAAAATTTCCTTTTCCTAAATTCTATCCTGAATTATCTAATCTTTCTGAAAATTATTTGTCAATTATATTTCAGTGTATAAGCTCCGGCATTTTTTAAGCCTGCACATAGACCGTTTGACTTTCGGGACCAATTTGGCACAGTGATGAAAGATTGAAGAGGTAATGTCATATTTTTTAAATGCAGATTAAATTTTTATTTATTTAATTTTGAGTAAAATTAAAGGTCAGTTTTTGCCTATTTTCTTTTCTCCATTATTATTCAAATTTTGAAGAAAAGTTAACTGGGGTGTTGTTGCAATTTATTAGCTCTTGAGATTTTTTATTTATTTCTATTTATATAGTGTACTTTTAATACGTATTAAGGAAGTTGGTTGGAATAAAAAAAATTTTTCTTTACCGACAATTTTCTACGTTCGTGACAAAATATTATACTAAGTAATATAATAGCAATTGCCTTCCGCAGCGTTACTCGCGACATAATTTCAACAAGAATTTTTTTAAAGCTTTACAGAAATCTAACTAAAGGGATTATAACGTCAACAGTTTTGACAGGAAATACATACTGGGAATGCATTGACGTAGTTGAGAATCGAGGGGAAAATAGAGCATTTTATACTTCAGAAAAAATTAATATTCAACCATAAAAGATGATATTTTTTAACCGTTCTTGTTTTTTAATTCAGAGTGTGTGGACGTTACCTCAAAGAAATATGAAAGAGATAACTTTATTAGAACAGGAGATGCAGTAAATTTAAACCAAAATCAAAATTTTGTCAGCAAAATGACTTTAAAAAATTTCTATAAAATTAAATTACGTCTGAAACTCAAAAAACTTTCGTGAAAGAAAATTGTTTGTTGTTCTATCCGGAGCCACGGGGTGCGGATTGAAAACCAATTCAACTTTAAAGTCTACCGTCGTGTATTGGGCCTGTGCACGTTGTCTTACGTAAGAGGTCAGAGCATCCTCTCCCACGTTGGTGTGTTTCGAGCACGAAGGTTCCAATTCGGGTGTGGGCTCGTCATCTGACCATGATTCAAAGTATGAGGTCTGGCTCCAAATAACCCTCATTATTTGTTTCAAAACGGGACGTTAATATATTAAACTAAACTTGCTTTTTTGCTGTATTAAACTTGGGGGCGACTGAGTGTATTTTAACTACTGTGCCAGGTTTAAAGCCTTTACAACATACAAAAGCCACTGAGTTCAAAATTTTGAATGGTCAATTTTTTCACTAATGTTAAGTATGCCTGTTACGAGGCATGGAATGTCGCTTCCAGCAATGTGTGAATGGTTGGGAAGAGACATTTACAGGAGTCCCTTGCAAAAACTTATGGGGGGAGGTCACTTGAGAGCCCCTGACCTTGGCATTGGTCTCAAAATGCAAAATTTTCACTTTGATATCTCATGAAGGGTCCCATTAATTTCTCAGAGATTTCCGTCTGACGTCACGCTGTCAGAAAAGACTATAAGCTGTGGTAGTATGGTTGTGAACGTATTTAATCGTCTCGTGTTGATCGACTGGGATCGCCTTTGGGTGCGGAATGTCTTTTGGAATCTCTCTTCCGGGTTTTATTCCTTTGTGCGAACTATTAAGCAGTAAAGCATAGAACGCGGTATTAGAGATACTTTGTTGTGATTATTGGTGAACTTCAGTCAATCTGTAATTTACTTAATTTGTGCAAATACTGATGTGTTATTTGAGAATAAAGTGTTCTCCGTTATCCCTGCTTGTTGGACTATTTTCATCGACACATAGAACGATATTTGTAATATTACTAACGCAGGTCTGCTTTGCGACATTCATGTTTTAAATCTCTTAACAGTATTTAAAGGTGAAGTATAATTGGGTATATGAGGTCAAAGGTGTTTACAAAGAATACTCCAACATTGAAACTATATTACCTCAACAAAACAATGAGTTCTTTATTTGTGGTGTTTTTTTTACCCTCTTGCGCTACGATTTTATTTAAACTCTAATTGGGTATTTCCACCCCATTTGGAATATTTTTTTTTTTATTATTTCAATCTTTTTTGAATGGGAAAGGATACTTGAGACATTTAAGCTTGTTTAAGAGTGAATTTGTATTTTAAATTGATTGTTACGTTGACTTAATTACAGTTTAAATATCAAAAAAATTCTGTAATTCGATGCACATAGACACGTTATTGTATAGGTTAAAAGGAGTTAACGTGCCAGTAAAACACCAAAACATGCTACAAAAAGTGAGTCCTCTGATTGGATATCATTCGTGTTTCTGGTGGTGGTAACATTGAACATTTATAAAACTTTAAAATTTTATTTTTTGATTTAATTTACCCAATATTGTGGCATCTTTTTGCTTTGTAACTGTAACCCCTTCTAAGTTTAATTTCAGGGATGAGGGAACTTTGCGCCAGATTGGCTAATGGAATTTCGGCGGTTGAACTAGTCCGCACGAGCAATTCGTAGGGTTATTGTTCTGTAATTGGCCAATAAAACTAGGAAATCTTACGTCATGGTTGACAGTTACCAAATTGCCTAAATTCAGTTCCCTTCAATTTGACGTGTTTTAAATAGATATATATGCAGAGAGAAATGTTTAACGTTGATTGAAAACAAATAAAATAAACATGTTTTATGATAGGAAATATTTTTATTTGTATTATTTAAACATTTTCTTTATTCAAAAAAAACCTCTTGGTAAACAATAACGTTCAGTATGAAGTATTTTTCGTTGTTAACAATTTTCCTTGTACTGAATGTCTTTGTGTAAATTTTAGCGTGCGTGATTGAGATCTAGACCCTTGAAAGTGCAACATGGAGCTGTCCATGTGAAAGACCAGGATCATCGAGGTGCATTCAGCATGATCGAAAGTTTGCCCCCCCCTGGTTGTTAGTAGTCTCAGTGTAAGCTGGAATTGGGAACTGGCGGCGGTTGAGAACGATTGGCAGATTCACGTCACTGGTGGCTAATTTAATTCTTGGCAAAAGAAAACAACATCGCCGATTGCATTCCAGATACAATTTGGCGTCCAAGTATATCACGCCATGATATACCACTGAAGCGTAATTCTTTCTATTTAAAACGAAAATGGGCTGAGAATGTAAGCATAATTTAAAAAATTTCTCAGGAACTATTGATCATAGCGAGATAGAGATTTTATATCAATCATAAATTTTATTTCACTATTTTAGAGCTATTATTTGAAATTAAGAACGACAATTACTCTTTTAAATTTAAAGTACTGAAATTTAGTTTTCTCTAACAATAAAACTGTTTTAACTCTCACCCAGTGTAAGCGAGTTTTATTGTTCGTGACGTCCAGAGCGTTACCGGAGGATCTGGAGGGCTATTATATTAGTAATTACTGAACAATTCAGTTACCAAATTGTAAATAGCTGAGTAAGGTCACTTGAACTCAAAGACCCTGGTGACCATCCTAATCAATTCTTTGGCTACCACCCATGTAATTTCCATTTGAAATTACAAGTTTGTAAAATGTTCTGCTCCGTTCAGACCATTTGTCATTTTGGTTCTATTAAACAGGATAGTGTATATTATTGTGCATAACGACGTTCTGTTTTCATTCTTTTTTTACAGTTCGGCAATTTTTCTGAAGTTTGCTAATAATAGTTCTTCTTTTAGAACACATCCTTTCTATTGAAATTCCTGTTTTATTCTGGGGAAATATTGCCACATTGAATAAAACTTTTATTTCGGAAGGAATTAAATTAAAATGTCTATTAAAACTTACACCAAACTAATTATTTTAAAAGTATTCTTTATGAAAATAAAATCAAATATTTTCTTTTTTATGAAATTAACTATTTTCAATATAAAAGTTGTATAGCATGGGTCTCTATTCATTGTGTTGATATGCGGTACCAAAGCACTGTTCTTCTAGTAATATGACCATTTCCTATGTTGTCTATAGAATTTTACTAAGAATGTAGTTACACAAACAATAGATACCAACTGAAGACAAAAATTAAAATTTTTAATTATTAATTCAATTAAAACTATTTTAACTATTTAAACTTTTTTGACCTCTTTCCTGGGGTTTATTCTGCATCAGGGGTATCAATGGTGCTAGCAAAAAGTTACTGATAACTTATTTGGGAAATAAAGGTTAATTTACCCAATGTCTTGTTTAACCGCAACTGCGGATACTTTCAGTACAGCCGATCGCTCAACGCAAAAGAAACATTTATCGTATTTATTGTGATACAGTGGCAAATCAAAAATATCTAGTGAATAAGCATGCATTTTGTAATGAATGATACTATAGTTTATTTAGTTATTTTCATAAAAAAACATTTTTACTCATTAAGTCGTTTTTTGATAAATGATAAGAAAAAGGATACTTTTATATACAAGAAATATTTTTTTATAATTTAATTGTGCATAAAGCCACAGCTGCAACGATGTGGTTTATAAAACCACTGATTAAGAAGGGTTACTAATTCTGACATTAGGCAAGTTCAAATAAACTTTTATGAATTTAAGTTTTCAATACTTTTTTATATCTAAAATTAAAATAGATGTGAATAAGAAGGTTTTCTTTTATATATACTGCTTCCCCTCTTGTTACGTTCATATTACTCGGTAGCACGTCTAGGATACCGTTCAGGGGGTGATGTGAGAATTTTGTATCGTCGTGACAGATAATATATCAAGGCCAAACTTGCGTAAACCAAAACTGTTTAACTGTACAGACTTTACTCACCCTGACAATACAAGAATCACAAAAAGAACAATACAATACTTTCGATAATTTAACAAGAAATTACAAATGAAATAGCAAAAATGCTTCGACAAGTAATAAACTAGTGGGATGACTAAAAGTAGGAAAACAAACCATATGAAAGCAATGTTGAATTTTTTTTTTTTTTTAAGAGGGAAATAAAGAAAAACAGTTGTAATGATTTTAAATAAAATCAAAATTCTGAAGCATCTCCTTGGATTCGCCACTGATATTTACTAAACATGTTCTTTTTTGTTGCTTCATCTGGTGTTGCAGTATTCATTGTTACCTCGTGCGCGGTATTTTTTTACTTTCTCTTCAGTAGTAACTGTAAAAATCGTCTGCTCTGTTTCCCCATACTTATCATTCGTTACGCTCAGTAAAGGCCAGTATACAGGAAGCTGTGCTACGAAAAGGTAGTTCTGATCCCGGTGTTGATAATTTTGGAACTCTAAAGATTACCTTTCTTGTTAAGTCTCTTCCGCATTCAATTGTTTGACTTCAATCGCATTGAACGGTAATTCTTTTTTGTCTTCAAAACGATTTTTGTAAACAACACAATTTGAAGTTTCAGAAAAGTCGTAGTATTCGAGGCAGTTGAAATATATGTGCATAGTTGTTGTGTTGCAGTTATGTATTCATTTTAATGAAGCATTAGCGCTGGTATGCAGGAGTTAAACACGTTCATGTCTAATATTTTTGATTTAAAAACTACTTTTGTATAGAAAATTATAATACAAAGTTCTTTATCGTCTGAAACGTTTTTAATTAAAATGAACCATAAGATTTTTAAAACCATGATAGTTAATTTTTCTCAAGCAAGTTAATAATATTTGTTATATAAGTTAGCACTTCAAATTTACGGTTTAAGAAAGATAAGTATTACGATTAAATAGGTTTAAGCTGTACGTTTCCCAGTCTTGATGATAAAATTCAATATAGAGGTTGGAAAAGAGATAAAAGTAGCTGATGGTATTTGACTGAAAATTTTAGTTATATTTACTTTACTCTGCATTTCTTTAGTCTGTTATTTCTCTGGCACAACCGCAACTCTATCATGTGTGTTTTAAAATAAGGCGCCAGTGTTTTATGATTTTAATGATATGAATTCTACTAGCTTTTATTCAATATGACTTTAAAATGTTTCTCATTACAGAAACGGTTATAAAACACAATAATAATAATGCCTGCCCAAAGTAATTAAAGTCTTTGTTTTCTCATGAATAATTTCATAATATAGGTTTTATTGCATTATCACTTATATCTTTCGTGTTTTGCTTACAATACGATTTGGCAAGACAAATTATAGGTCATTCGCACGCTTACGGAAATACTCTATATTCATATCCAATTTAACTTTTGGAATGTAGCGCATTATACAAAAGGAAAAAGACGAGATGTCACTAGTACTACTAGTAGTAGTAGTGTAGCTAATGAGGAGGGGTGCGTTACGTCAGAAAGAGGGCGGCCAAAATCAGACATGCAGAAAAAAAATTTAATAGGCAAAGCAGCTGCATTACCTCAATCATTGTGTACATGAAAAATAACTCGTGTAATTATTGTTTAAGCAACGGATTGGAAACCTCCGCACTTTTACGCATGCTCCGGGCGGCGTTATTTTCTCAAAATGGGGAAAGTGAAAATGGAAGGGTGATGTTTGTTTACTGAGCGTAGTCTAACAAGAACTCGGAAATGCACTCATGTGTCTCATTTACTGGCCTTACCTTTTCCAGAGGTGTAAAATCGTCAGAAGTGGTAATTCTCGGAGATCCGTTGCCAGACGGTACTTCAGATTTTCGCCTTTGATAAGTACCGATATATGTGAATGATGGTTGACGCGCGATTGCGCAATAACCTACGAGATCAAAGGCATCAAACGTCAGTTATCAATTTATAAAGTTGGTTATTTTTTTCCCCCTTGAATTATTTTTTTTTATTTTTTGGGGCTTTATGTTACTATGTAACAGTAAAGAAAGTTATTTAAAAAAATTACTGTATTAGCTATTGTGTATTATTATTAAAACTGTTAAGTATTCAAATCTTGCCATTATAACTTAAAAGGTTTCGTATTCATTTTGTTTCACTTTCATTTTTTTAGATCAATTTTCTTAATTCGAACTTTTGAGTTCGTCAATTTTTCTTTGTTCAAACTTTTGGGTTAAATCAATTTTTAATCAGTCCATCAACTTCAAACTAACAAATTGAACTATTATTAACCATAACTGAACTCTTTGCTATCTAATAATATGACCCTTCCCTGTTTGGAAAGGGCTGTCGTTTTCATTCATCTAAGAAGGCGCCGTTAAGATGTTTATGGATCTACATATTTTTTTGTGTCAAATTATAAGCTAATTAATGATTCAATTTTAATTTATAAGACTAATTTCAATGTAATTCGATGCGAAGGTATTCTCAGGCTGTTAAGTTAAGCGGTTAATTATGATGTCTGCTTTTGGCTATTAGTTTAGCGTAATCAAACTTATTAGCTGTTTAATATGATTTTTGTAGTACAGTAATAACGTTTTATTGATTTTTTTCTTTAATTGCGGGTGACGTCCTTGTACCGCAGCTGTGTGCTTGGCAAACGATTTCTCGTTCAGATGGAGTAGCTCGTTGCAGACCTTACTGGTGAGAAAGAACTTTGGTTGTCCACTCAGCAGTAGGCGGCAGGAGTGACCACCTTAACAACATGCCGCCAAGCGTCAATGTCAACTTCAGGCCACCAGATTTTTTTGAGGAAAAGGCGGTTCCCTCACTGAGCATGAGCCATCAAGAGCATCAGAAATGGTTCGCATCAAACTATCTTAGACTTATTCACAATGGGCATTTTACTTAAATTTGTGTTGATTAGACGCGAGAACTCATTTAACCATGTCCTTGAGCTCCCGGTTTCCTTTACGTAGCCGTTATGATGACCGCCGTCGACAGTTTGGCGGTGCCATGAAAAACCATTATTTGGCTACAACACTTGGCGACGGTACTGTGTTCTCAAGTCTAGCTTATTTTAGAGGATAAATTTTTATATGGTTAAAAAACTTTCTTATCTTGTTTTATCGAACTGAATTGGCCTTTATACATCACTCCTGTTTCACTTTGATGGTAAGATATGTATGTGGAAGCGTTTCTGAGCTAAAGGTATCCAGTATGGTAGTTGCTTATACTGAAAATCATCACAGTTCTTTTCAGGTTACAATTTCAATGAAAATGGAGGTGTCATTTGCTTACTTGGACTGTGATCCTCCATCCCCACTTCTAATCCTCTATCCTGTACCACACATCTTCCCACTGGTTATTGGCCCTATAATCATTGCCTGTAATTTTTTCTTTTACTTTAGTTATTTATTTTTAATTTATTTTCATTTAATTTATTTTTTGTCTTGAAGTTCCCATTGTGATCACCATTAATACTGCAGTGTCTAAGGTTCTTCAATCTCTTGTGTAGTGTATGATTTTGAGGTTTTATCAATTCCAACTGCTGCAGATATGCCTGTACAATTCATCAAATAGCAAACTTTTTTTTTTTTATTGTGCAGTCATTTGCAATAAAGATCCCAAACAGAGATTCCCAAACAGATATGTGTTAAGGCCAATTGTATGAACATACGAAGCTAGTGATGCGACCTACTGCTGAAAAATAGTCTATAATAGTTGGTGACTTTGCTTATATGAATCTTGACTGAAAACTTCAATTAAAATACTAAACAATTTCTAATGGCAGTGCAGCAGCTTGCTTTCTTATCAATGTATGTGGATCTCATAATGCTCTTTTATTTTGGATACTGCTAGTCCAGACACTTTGTATAATGTGGTCACAATTTTTTTAATCTATTATTATGTACTACTAATGATTGAGTGCTTGTGAGGTACAAAATGCATTTTTAAGTTTTGATTCTTTACAATATGAGGTTTGTGGTATCTCTTGAAATTCATTGTTTCACCTTATTTGAAAAAATTGTTTGTGTTTTTTTTTTTTTCTTTCACTTTTTTTGTTCTTGACTTTTTTAAGCAGGGAAGTAATAGTCATTAGATGTGTCTCTTAGATCTACAGATAACAAATCAACTTATATACATGAATGATATAACATAAAAAAAATACACTCTCAACATGTTTCCTTATTTATTGATGCTATATTTCAAAATAATTTAAAAGAATTTTGGAAAAGAATTAGAATTTTTAAATATTTTAACTTTTAAAATTTTTTTAGTTGTTAGTTTTCAAAAAGTAAACCTCATCTATTAATTATAATGATATTAAAGTATATTAATAGTATTTTGCAGAGATTACTTTGGCCCCACTTACAATATATTATCTGTAAAAGATTTACTTATGGAAAAATGATACCTTACACAGTTATGAATTATTTTTTGTTCATTAACTGTGAGAACTGCTGTTAATGATTGTCCATTGCGGCTTAAAGGGTGAGTAGCTTTTCCTTTTGTTCAAAATACTTTTTTCTATTTTGGATGAAATAAGTTGACTGCGTGTCTTTTTGTCCAATATTGAAATGAATAGAAATTAATTGAATAATAGTATTGAAATTTCAAAAAAATCCTTTAAAAAAACACCATTTATATCCTATAGATCGGTTAGATGCCAAATAAATTATTTAAAAGAATTAATAATGCAAAAGTTTTTTTAATAATTGGTTAAATTCTTTTATTAAATATATTTTAATGAAAATTTATTTTAAAGTCCTCATTTTAAGTTGTTTATGTAATTCCCCCCTCTAGTAATAACATTCTGGTGAAGATTGTTATTTTATCCAGATAGTGCACAAAATACTTTATGCGTAGTGGTGTAAAATTATGTTATTTACATTTTTTTTTCTAACATGGACATCCTCAAGAACGGAATTTTTCTATAGGGAGTATGAAGCTTTTAGCATGTTTAGAATTAAATCAAATTGGGTTTTAAAGGAGAAACACTACATGCTATCAAAAAAACTGCCCTGCTTTTACTAACGCATTTTCTCCCTATTATTTTGCCATTAACAAAATTTGTGCTTGATGTCACAATTCTAAAGTACTCGTATTTTCAGAAGAAATATCTTCATTAAGATAATTGAGTTCGGAAGGTATTTAAATTTTACATAAAAGGGATTGATATGATCTTTTTATGGTTTTATTATCATTGGAAATTGTTGGATTTGTAGAGATTTCCTTGGTATTAGACATAACTACAACAGCTTGAGATAAATCTTGTGAGTCAGTTTGATTACCGATTTATTCCCTGTTTTATTGCCCCACTTTTTTTATAATTAGATCATTTTAAATTAATTCAAGTGCATTTTCTTTGTCTAATTCAGCACGGATAATGTTTTTGAACTCGGAAAACATATTCGTTTTCCATGGAGGCCATTATTAATTGATTTTACTTTTTTATTTCATATTTGAACTTTTATAATATGGTTCCAAAAAATTACTACAGTTGAACTGCATTGCTGAAAGGCAATTCAACCATCTGCTGGAATAACAGCATCGTGTTGAATCTTTTCAAAATATATAATTAACATCTATTTTACATTGCCATAACTTTTAAGTACTTGGCTGTACCACCCCATGATGAGGATCTTTATGATATACTTATATACTTCATGCAGTTGTATCATTTATTTATGCTTAAATTTAGTATGTCTATTTATATCTCAGTTGGAGGATACCTGTTTCTAGTGCCTGATTATAATATTGATAATAATGTGTGCCTTAAAAACTGCAGGTCAGTTTGTCCAGTAATACATTATCAATATTTCATCTTCAGGAGACAGGCTTGTTATTCGTGTATTGTTTGTTTTCTCTAAATCATTTGCCATTGTCTTCCCATAAAGGTTGCACATCTATTTACGAAAGTGCAAGGATTGGTTTTGTGTACAATTCTGTCCGACAAATCCTCCTGGCTAGACACAAATGTTTAAAATGCATTAGTGTTGGGATTCGTTTCTATTGGATTTATGAAAGTATTTTCCGTTACTTGTATAAAATGGCCTGTAGAAATTAATTTATTTATTTTCCAGTAATTCCGATTTTAAGATTGGACTTCAAATAAGTCTATTGCTAATTTTGTAGATTGCAATTTGGATGCAGTGAAAAACTTGAACAAGAAATTATTTCTATCCAGATTTATTATATTAAGAAGAGATAAGCAAAGAAGAAAATCCTTCTATGTGATTTAAAATTACTTCTCAATTATTATGCTAAATTATTTTTTTTACAATTTGTTGTCTAAAATAAGTACTTTTTTTCAATATTTAATCATTTGATATTGTATCAGTTTCAATAGTAGTTAATTACACCAATGTCTTCATATATGTGTATTAACAATTGTTAAAAAATATTCTATATAATGCATATGCTTACTTTTTTTTGTATTAATCTTGAATAACCCAATTTCTGCCAAATAATGGGTACTTTTTTTAAATAAGAAAAGGATTTGATTGAAGCTAGCTGAGCATTGACAGAAGTTTAAAGATATTGTTAAAATACTGATAAGAAAATAATTGCAATTGTGGAAATAATAGTTAAAGCATGTATTAGTTGCAATGAATAATTTATACTTCATATTTTGAATAAATTAAAATTTTATACTTTAAAAAAATCTTTTGTTGAGATCACGTCCTGAAATAAGTTAAGGAAAGCAAAATTTAGTATTTTGTTCCACTTTACTGTAGAATAAATTATCCCAGTGTCTGGCCGCTTATTTCAAAATAAGTTTAATCCACTTTGTGTTAGTCTCTACCATCAGCTATTATTGAAGCAGATTATGTTATGGTGGAATGGGAATTATTACAGTGTACTTTTCATGAATGTAAACAGTAAAAACAAAATTTAGTTTACAATGTTCTTGTTTTTTTTTTGTTTTTTAGTCCACTAGAATGGTATAACAATGGCCATAAATATGTATCTAATTTATTACAGAACCAGTGTGAATCAGGATATATAGGTGGAGGAGGGAGCTGGGTCATAAAACTTTACATGTTCATTGGCAGAATGCAAACCATGGCTTATATGAAACAAACACTTTAACCAAGCAGGCACATTATTCACTGACAATGGGAATCATGACGAAGGAGGCCACAGTACTTTCGATAATTTAATCAAAATACAATGAAAAACAGCCCCTTTAAATGTCTTTCCAGCGTCAACATACAGATGGGATATTACAGAAGAGTAAATTTTCAGAAACCTGTCAGAATAAATAATGTTACACGTTTTTTATTATTTTTTAAGGGTGGGGGGAATGGAACAAAACAGTTGCATTATTTAAAATAAAATTATAATTCTGGCAGATCTGGGGAGGTCTGCAGCCCATGAAAGCTGGATTCGCCGCTGTGCAGAACTTTCAACTTGTTCTCATTCAGTCTAACACTAAAGAGTACACACACACACACAGAATAAAGCTTTTCTTGTACCGTTGTTCTTGTCTTATAATATTTATTATTGATACTCACAAGCATTGTCGGTGTAAAAAATAAAATCCCCTCCCTTCGGATTTGCCAAACAGATTGAAATAGATTTTTTTTCTTTTAATAGATTGTATTTTATTATATGCCTTTCTGCTGAGTAAACCATTACGGCCAATCTTAGGCTTTACAAATTTTGGGATCAATCATTCATAGCCTGACATTGGTAGTGTTATCAATATAGGTTATATTTTGCACTGGACCTATATATGGTTGTTAGCAACTTTTCCTTTACCTTATTGTTTACATCCATATTTTGTATGTATTTATTCATATTTATGTATATAAATATTTGTAAACCCACGAATTTGTAACTTCCTTCTGCTGGAGAATACAAAAGATTGTATTGGAAACAGCTTATTCCCGTGGACATATATTTTTATGAACCTAGAATATTTTAAGAATACAAGATTATGTAATTTGCTTATGCAACATGTATTCTTTTCCAACGAATAAAATGCCTTGGCATATAAATGCTCAAGAGATGTGTTGTATTTATTGTCAGTTATAAATTGATAGAACTATAAATTGATTAAATTAATTAATAAAAGTTGTAGTATTATATATAAAGGCACAAAATGCAGCTATTTATATTTTAAAGAAACAAAAAAAATAGATAAACTAAACAAAATTAAAATTAAATAAAAAGAAAGAAAAAAACATAGATAATAAACAGCAGATTTGACAAAACATTGACAATACATCTTAGCGTGCAAAGCAACAGCCTCAGAGTGATTGCATCCAATGAAGTTTGAAACGATAATATTTAAACACATAAAAGTAATAGATTTTGAAGAAGTAAAAATGTGCAAAAGGAAGAAATGAATAAGAGAATCAGAATAAATTAAACTTTACTATCAGCAGAGACCACTCACCATAAAAGATTTAAAGATAGACAAGATTTTTTCTATTGAGGGTAAGATTAAATCAATTTCTTTTTTTTTTAAATTTTGTTTAGTTTATCTATTATTTTTTTTGTATTTATTACGTACCTCTTAAGCATGATTGGGTCGTGAGAAACGATCAGAACATTGCATTTTCATAAAATAACTAGGAGGTATGTCTTTCTCCCTTAGACCTTCTACATTGATGCCCCACACCCAGGGCCGATTATTTAAATAGACGCTACCTATGATGTTACAATCCCCCCCATGATTGTATGACATTTGCGTACATATACGTTTTCCATTACAGCCAAAACAATAAATCTTCATCAGCAGCTCATCCCACAGAGGGTTTAGAGTATAGCGCTGAATCTTCAACTCTTGGCGAGTAGACCAGAAAAGAGAGTTTCTCTAGACGGAATGAGTGATCGATGTTTCCAGAATGCTTAAATGTTCCCAGAGAACTTTCCAAGATTGGATTAGCTTATCAATACGAATATGACAGCTCAAGGCATGGAAATTCTTAATTTACATAGTTTGTTCCTTAGTACATGAAAATGCAAAGAAAATAAGTCTTTTTGAAATTATATTTTGAATGTGAATGAAAAGATTGAAACAAAAGTAAAACCACTTCTTATTTTCATACATATATGATCTTTAATATTAGCTATTCATGTTTTTTACATAATATTAGCCGTTTTCGGCATTAATACCGTTAGGCCATTATTTTAATGGCATTTTCGTTCTATAAACTAACTATAAATTGAAGTAATCTAAAATCTAATGGTAAACTAAATATAATATTAATTTCTTTTAAAACTTGAGTAGAAAATCTTTCTAGGCAAACTGTTAATTTGGAAAAAATGCATTGATTATTTGAATGAAATTATATCTGTAAAATGAAGCTGTATATATTTCTGTTGGGAAACTTTGAACGCGTGTATCAAGTAGGTGATATAAATAAAGAGAAAAGAATTTATTTTAATTCTTTAGCAATTGACATTTTCAAAGAAATGCATAAATAATAAATAAGATCTTAACATGGATTTATTTGTCTGGTACCATGAAATAGATTTTCTTTGAACTACTTTTATTATTTTCTCCCAATTTTATTTCTATATTTAACCTCCCCTACTGTCACTTCTTGATTTACAGGACACCTGGTCCAGGACAAATCCATTGTAGTTCTACTGTATCCACTATATTAAAATCTAGGAGAGGGGTACTTCCTTGTTCCTATCATTAATTTTACTATCTTCTTAACACTATGTATCAATGCTATGAATTTCTAGATTGAAGCATTTGGTACATCTAAGAATCTTTCCACAAGTAAAGAAGTTAATTTATTTAAAGTGTATGAGTTAGATTTCCCAATCGGCCAAAATGACTATGGGTTTGATTGTACATAACTTTTTCCCATTATCCTGGATATATTATTTCTTCTCTGAGTATTTTTAAGCTGTCTTTCAAAATAAGTAGCATTGTAAACTTTCAATATGTTTAAAGATTTATTTTCAAACACACACTTGCCTATAATTCCTGAGTGAAAGGGAAAAAAAAAAGGAATTTTGATATTTATAGAGGAGACGAGACTCAAGTTTGTATGTGCAGAAGATCCATTCAGTGCATTAACCACATTAGGCTACGTTCCACAGCACAAGAACATTAAAGTTACAAGACAGAACAACATCACATTTAAGGTGCACCATTGAGAATGACAGAGCATCATGGGAAAAGAAGATGGCTCAGTAACCACCTACATATAGAAGGAGGAGGCAATTGATTGCCAACCATACACCTTCTAATACAAAAGTTTTAAGAAAAATATGTGATTTTGGAAATATAAGAGATTCAAGACTTGAACATTTTCAATTTTATTACAGTAGAACTCCACTAATCCAGACCAATTAAATTCAGGACATTCGGTTACAAAATCGGATTACCCAGAAATTCCGATAGAAAAGAAAAAAAAAGATGTGTGCTTAAGAATTTAAATTTATTTTCATTTTATCTATTTGAATTCTTTATTCAAAAGCAATTTATGAGAGAATATATCTCCCCTTTTCATTAGAATAATGGATGTGCTCTTATTGCAAGTGACCTTATCTTGGGTGAATTGCGATGGTTTCAATGTGTACAAAGAATTATTACATCCTGAAAAGAGGTACTTTTTTTGTTTTAGTAACAATCTTTTCGAGTAATCTTTTCAATTTACATATAATTTTCCGAAAATAAAATCGATTTCCAGTTAACGAAAGGTTTCTACTGTATATGGAGATAGATAAATCTCAGTCTAATAGTGTAATCATAACGAATTGTAATATGGTGAAAACATACTAAACTAGCAATGGCTCGCGTAAGATTCCATTTAGTGATATCTTTATACTTTCAAATACTTTTAACATAATCAGTGTAAACCATTTTAAATATTTTAAAACGGAAATTTGATGCAGAAATAATTTAAATTTTTTTTTTATGAATTGTAAAATTATAACCCATTTTTTTTTAAAATACTCCTTCAAATTTAGTGATTAAAAAATTATTTCTTTCAGTTTAAAGGAAAAAAACTGTGTTACAAAGTAGCGTCATACATATGCTTTTTTTATCCAACAACTTTATATATTTTATATAAGTGTGAAATTATTTATTTTATGTTAATAAACTCGTCATATTTCTATAACAAAACTATTGAAATCTTAAAGTTTTATAATTGAGGTAACACTATTACAAAACAAATGTTCAATCACTTAAAATAACTTTTCTTTTATGAGAAGAAAAGGTTTTGTTCAAACTTTCTAATGTGATGCTTTTCTCATTGCAATACTTGCTAACCCTCTAAATTAATTTCCTTTAATAAAAGGAACCAATAATCTAAATTCAGTTGTTCAGAGTGGAAATAATTACATGGTATGTAGAAATATGAAGTGGGAATTAACTTTTGCGTAAAAAGTGAGTCAAGATCTTATCACTGAAAATCTGGGTATGTACGTTGTTAAAGTATGTTTCTATCGTCTGATTATGGTGAGTTTTAATAGATTGTACACATATTTTTTATTAAAACATACCATGCATTATCTACAGTTCAAATTTTTTGGTTACTATTTTGCTGTCAGCAACAGATTTTTGTTTACCATTCAATGATGCATCTAGAAGAAGAGTAAACGGTTATCTAATATCTTTTCCTACAGATTTTCATTATAGAAAATGATCGATTAGGTGAAATATTTATATATTTCTCTCAATTGTTACCCATTTTGTACCATTTAACCCTGCATAATTTTTTTTTTAGTTACTAGTCGGACCTCTATTTAACGAACCTCTATTTTGCGAACTTTTTCTCCGGAACCAAAAGAACATTTTGCGAATTTCTTCGTAAAATAATAACCTCAAATAGCAAGTGTCTCTAATTGTCTTTCTTGCAGTCAATATTTTTTTCTCCTATTCCCTCAAATATTTCTAAACATTTGAAACTTATTCCTTCTTTTAACACACTTTATGGTAGAGTCAATGACAGAAGCTGGAAAATGTCAAAGCGAAAGTAGCAGCATCGAAGGGAAAAAAATTGGTATTCTTCATGGGAATTGGATAAAGGCATTGAAAAAAAAAAAAAGGAGATGTAAAATTTATTCCTCCAAGCAGCTTATCAGCAATAAAAAATGGAAATGGAGATACAAATTATGATTCATCAGATTCTTGTTCAAAACGTTTAAAAGCAAAAGTGTCTATAAGAAAATGTGCACGAGGCGGTTTTGAAGTGGACGAACATGAAAAATAAAACCTGAAATACAACAATTACGATAGAAATGATAGGAAGATGGAAATAATCATGATGCAGAAATCAACAAACCTTCGTATGATGAAATATTAACAAAAATTCAGTAATTTAATATAAATTGATTTTTTAATTGAAAATGAAATGTATTCCCCGGACAATGTTTTTTTTGTTTATTCTTGTTTTCAACTTACAGATTTCTTTTTTGTTGGGTAAAATATATAAAACAAATAGATATTAATTCACAAAATAAAGGAACGATTAAATACTTTTAATAATATTTATGTTTTATGATTTAAAATCATTTTGTGTAGTTTAAAGTATTTTTAAAGGTGAATCTCTATTTGCTTGAATTTTCCATACTAAACAACTTTTTTCCAGGTTTAACGACTTCGTTAAATAGAGGTCAACATGTTAGATGCAGCATTTGAAAATATACCTCAAATACGGATGAAAGACCAAACGGAATTTCCTGGTATTTACATGTAAAGGCTTTATTAATATTCAGTAACAAGAAGTGCCTAAATAAACCCATTAGTTTACGAAAATCCATGGGATGCAGCTTAGAAAACGAACTTGTTTCCAACCCGCGGAAATCTACGGATGGCAGTCAGAGGACAAGTCGCAGTTATAAATTCAGGTCCTTTCCTTTTGAATACTTTCGACCTTCAAGAAAGAAAAAAAACCTTTTATTGTTTTGCAAATTCATCATTTGGAAAAATGCGGCATCTTAATTTAAATGCAAAATAATAGTCTTGATATTGTTTTCGGAATTTAGTTTACACTAGATTATTTTATTTAGTTTCAAGAATAATAGGTAAACAAAGAATAGTTCTTTTTATCCAATATTTACTACAATTACAATATCATCCACCTATATTTTTTTACTCTTAAAGGTATCCGAACACGTTCGGAGCACTTTTAAATTGTGAAATAAAACTGCAAAATATGTTTTAGATTCGAATTTTGGTGTATTAGGTATGATTTTGAGTATAAATTATTCAAATTTACAAATTTCTTACTACTTTTTAGAATTTCAAAACTTTCAAACATACTGAGTCAAACTTAAGCAATAATTCAAATAAAACTAACAAATAAACTGCACTATGGACTAGTGCTGTATAGAATCTGCCAACATTATTTGGATAAATTTGAGCTAATCAATTAATCCTTATAGATTTTCCAACCATTTTCTATGTCATTTTTCAAATAAAAGACCATAATTAAAAAATGTTACAATATACATTATTCTAATACGTTGTCACTATAGAAACATTTTGAAGAAAGTGTTCACAAAATTTCAAGTAATCGAATGATATTGAGTTATCTGTGTTTGAAAGTTTGAAAAATATGCATAAAATCTAATTTTGAGAAAAATCAAATTTTAATTTTTTTCCTCATCTCAAATTAAAGTAAGCTTTAAAAAAATTTCCTAAAATATACGTATCCTTATTAACTTGAAAGAAAAATGGCATGATTTAAGATTTTTGACAGGTTTCTGTCCCGATGACAACTTTCAGTTAGTAAACGCCCACTTCGGTTTTCGGTTTGTTATAAAGTAATTACTATCTCATCTTCTAATTAACGTACCGACGAAAGTGATATGTTTTAGAAGGTAAAATGAATGAACTATCAAAGCATCAAAGAAATTAAAAATTACGTTGAATTGAAAATCCGACTTTCAACGTGTTCAGTACCTTAAGTGCGCAGAAATTTAGGCAAAATGCTAATATTAAAATGCTTTATTTCTAAAGAAGGCGTAGAAAAGATTTATTCATTTTTGCTTAATTTCAATTTCCATTAAATTCATAATATTTTCAGTCTTATCAAACAGCCAGAGGTGTTTAAACAGTTACGCATTCCGTGACAATAACTGAACAATACCAAGAAAATCAATATTTTTGGTTGAACAAATTTGGTCTAAAAGGTAATATTCTATGAATGAAATTAATATTAATAAATAAATAAATAGCATGTTTTTTATATAACACTTAGCGGCACCGTTTCTAGTCACTTAATAAACTTTTGATGCTAAAAGAGATGCCTGTTATCATTGCTAAAGTATCATATATGAATTAAAATACCCCTACATGATTTTCAGCAGTTATATTTATCTAATTTCATTAATTTATCTCAATAGAAAACAACATAATGTGGAAATTGCACCCAATTAGATCCAAATTTTGTAGAAAGAGTATATCAAATTTCGCCAAATAATACGACTGAAGACAACTTTTAAAGTGTTTATACTACCGAAACTTGTTCTATCAGTCGTAAAACCGTCCTATTAAAAGAAAGCTGATGGACAGTTTGCAAGCTTGTACTGAAACATTATATTGCTGCAGGTGTCATTATACCGGAGCTAAATCTTGGAGCCCCAGTCTTCCGAAATCTAATTTTGAACCTACATTTGATTTACAAACTCTGTACTTTGATACAAATTAAAGTGTCATAGGAGCCCTGGAACATTGTCTTATCATTTCTTATATTTGTTTACAGATGAGTATTGATTCCAATTGAATTGTTTTTCGCAGTTGTGGCCGACAGTTCTCATCAGCTCTGAAATCGTTTAT
>BGPR01010383.1:26241-52714 GCA_013235015.1 Araneus ventricosus | reverse complement strand
GGCTCTGTGTCTCTGCTTGTTACTGTAAAATGGATTTAGGACAACATAAAGGTTCAGAAATCTGGACATTCTAATGAAGGACCAGCAAACGACTTCCATGAATTAATACCTACAATAGATTTGAAATTGTTTTCCAATAATACTTTTTAGTTGAAGTATTTCTTAATAATTTTCCTGCGTATTTAACTTTGATAAAATTATCATATGTAATCTAAACGCCAAACATGGAAGACATCCAAAGGCAGGTGAAAGAGAGGCAAATGCTACTCAATTAATATCTGTCTTTGTATCAAGCCCTTCAATATCTGTTCTTAGTCTTCATCGAAAGCTTCCATCTCATTACCCTTTGGAGCGGCGTTTCTATGCAATCTTGTAAGTATAAGAATTCTTACGAATTTATTTGAACACTCCCACTTGCTTCACTTAGTTTATGAAATTAAAGATTTTCGCCAAAATCAAATGCCACAAGTTGAGCAAGTACTCATTGGAACGCCTAGGGTACCAGTAAAGGCCTCAACACGGAGCCGGAGGACTTGTAGTTAAAACCCGACCTACCATCCGCATGTTGCATAAACTCCCGCCAGGCTGCAGTATATAAACATTAATACCAGCTGTTTATGAGCAAATGTCTTATGAGGCATCCTAGGCTTCTTGTACCAGAAAAACTAATCTGCCAACTGCTTGTTCTGCATCAGTATATAGTTGAACTTTCGGGAATATAAGTACCTATTATTTTTTTAAAAAGCAAATCCTCCTTATCAGTTACACTACAATAAAAGGTTTCTTTCGGAGGTAAGTTCTATGAAAGAAGCCGGAAGGAAGAACTAATTGAAGATTATATTGAAAATACTTTAGAAAAGGAGTAATAAGTAAGGTCGGACATATAGTCGAAATGAAGCCAAAAGAGTCTAAACACTATCCACATTTTAGTTTCCTTGTATAAAAAATGTGTTTCGCTATTTCTTGCAGTTTCTCTAAAGCGAGAAATATTTGGATTGAATGTAGATCTTGTATTATTTCGGATAAAAGTAAAAAGCTTTGGTTTTTAAACTGTAATATGAATACCAGTAACTGAATAACCCTCTGACTGATTATTTCGCGATTTCCGAGTGTAGGAAAAATGTATGTTTTTTGCTACATCTTGCGATTTTCGCAAGCTAACGTGTTTAGTTAATTAATAATGTGTGTAAACCTTAATATGTACAGTACTATTATATCGTTGAATCACATTACAGTAATAAAGCGTTCCATATAAATAGCAATTCACTTGGTTCAACGCTATTTGAACAGGTTTCAAAACTTTGCATCTAAATATTGATTTTTAAAAAATCGACAGTCAGAGGGTTAATTCATCTGTATAATATCGGTACTTTTTGATTTTTCATTTAGGTAATATTACAAATTGATTTAACTATTCTAAAGATCAAGGTTAAATAAATTTAAATATTTAGCAATATTTAGTTAGAGATAATTATTTGATATGTCCTTTTGGATAACTACAAAATGCGCAAACCCTCATTTATATTTCATTTCCTCCCTATACAGTGGCTCCAATAAATTAAGTATACACTACTAATGTTCTGCATTAAACGTCTAAAATAGCAACCTAAAATATTCATTCAATATTAATACTTATAGGAATGTTAAAATTCACGTTATAGAATGTATTAAGCAAAGAAATAAAAAATAGGAAATGATAGTAACTTAATTGGCAAAATTTATGTGTTGAATTTCCAAATTTAAGAGTCAAAAAATTGAGTATACACTTCATAAAAATTTCAATTGGGCCACAAGTACTTTTCTTTAAATGAACCAGTGTAATAAATTTGATGCTGCAATGCACCATGAATTTATATGCATGAGAGAAATAAGTTTTTATTAATTCCCAAAACTAACTCTAGAACTAATACTCCGAAACTTGTAATTCGAATGTCTGAATAAAGCAAATCTCAACGTGAAATTGCAAAGATTGCTTGGAGTGGTCACAGATGCATGCAAAAAATCATCCAAAAGTTTAAAAGATCTGAACTAATAAGAAATAAGCCTGTGGTAGAGTAAGAAAAGGAATTCTAAGTTCGACGACTAAGAGAAACAGTTTCAGGCAAATACGAAATCTTTTAAATTGAGTGCTGTAGAAAATGTTGTATCGACGTTCTACAGCAATAGAAAGGAAGTGTATCAGCAGAAACTATTAGAATGGTGCTCAGGAAAACAAATTATAATGGAATTTTAGCTATTCAAAAAACTTTCATTTTCAAAGTCAATAGAGATAAAATAATAGAACATTTTATTAAATCAATTAACAACATATAGATGGCAGCATGAGTACTGATGAAAAAAAATTGAAGTTTTCACTTGAAGCTGCATATTTTATGCTTCAGAATACTTTTTTTCCTAAATCTTGAAGGAAAATCCTCATGAGTAATTTAAATTATTAAAATTCATCTCCGATTAAAATTAAATAATTCTTTGAAGGAAGTTATTTTTTCTTAAATGAAGACCAGCGTAGTCAGTTGATAACGAACTATTTTTTAGTCATAAACCATACTCTTAAACAAAATAGAATTTTAAAGTAATTTCCCCAATATCTTATTCAAGAAATCAAAGACAAAAACATTTTTAAATCTATTTTTTTAAATCGGGCTTTAAAATGTCTATTGTAAATTGTTATGATTTCATATTCAATCTGTAATCGCGCATCGCATCAATTACTCATCCACTTCCTGTTTCACTATTTAGTGTATGATGTCATGTTCTATTTTTAGAAGAGCGCTCTTCTCTTATTGGTTAATATTTACTTTCAATGTACATATACCTCTGCTTTTGTATATAATAAATTATTCTTTCTCTTGCTTCAGTCCACGACTGGTGAATTTTACTTTAACAGCAGAGCGTGGTTTCTTTGGCCCAGTATCGTTTTAGAAATGGATGCCGAACTCAAATATTACGTAGATCAGTTTGATGGGGCGAATTTTGCCGTCTGGGCGAGAAGAATCGAGTCGATTTTCGTAGCGAAAAACTTAGATAAGTTTTTAAATAAAGAAGCTGACGAAACGAAAGAAAATGAAGTTTCGTCAAGTAAGAAGGCTTATGCCTTGATGTTATCGTTTCTTAGCGACAAAGTTTTGATGTCGCTATTGGATGAAAATACTTGCGCCAGCATTTTTCAGAAACTGAAATCCACTTACTTAAGGGATGGAGCTGTAAATCAAATTTTAATAAGAAAACGTCTTGCTATGCTGAAAAAGAAAAAGGAAGTTTCCATGCAAGAACATCTTAACGAAGTTAATGGACTTGTGAATCAGTTAAAATCGTGCAGTGTGAAAATCAGTGACATGAACATTATCGTTTATATCCTGATGTCATTGCCTTCTGAATATGATTCTACGAAATCTGCTATTGAAAACCAACCTTCATAACATATTTCCCTGCAATTTGTTGTCAGCAGACTGTTAGATGCCGAAGCGTTGCTGAAAGACCGACGGGTGTCTGAAACGAAAGCACCGAGAAGTGAATCCTCAAATGATATTGCATTTTCGACAAATCAACGAACTGTGGTCTGTTTAAGGTGCAATAAAAAAGGACATATAGCAAGATTTTGTGATAAGACTGTGGTCTGTCATCATTGTGGCAAGCTCGGCCATAAGAAACGAAACTGCAGGAACTTGACTCTTAAGAAACCGCCGTTTAAAGAAGCAGCGGCAGTCTCCTTTGTTGTTGGTGAAGGAGAAGTTAAGAAATTCATTGTGGATTCGGGTGCTACTTCCCATATGTGTTCTCAACGCGAATGGTTTGAAGAATTAAAACCATCTTCCGGAACTGTGTTCTGTGCAGCTAAATCAAGACTGCTAGAAGTCGCAGGTATAGGAGTAATACGTGGCAGGCTAAAGAATGGACAAGAAATTGTCCTGACAAACGTATTGTTTATCCCTGAACTTAATGGCAACCTAACTTCAGTCAAACAAATACAGAACGCTGGATATTCCGTATTTTTCAAGGACAATAAGGCCATTGTCAAAGGAAAGAACAAGACTTTTGTTTTGTGCGAACTGAATTCCAAGGGACAATACGTTAGTAACTTTGTTCCAACTGTTTCGAACACATTTGTGGCCGAAACGGAAGAAACTGAACTTTGGCATCGTCGATTAGGACACTCAGGAAATCGTGCATCGAGAAAACTTGGATTACCAACAAGAGATCTATTTTGTGAAAACTGTGTTCTCGCTAAGCAGTCAGCGGAACCTATTGGAAAAGGGAACCGCAGAAGGGAAAATGCTCCTATGAGAAAGATTCATTCAGATTTATGTGGACCTGTTGAACCAGCAACATTATCAGGTGAGCGCTACGTTCTTACTTTTGTTGATGATTATTCTCGTTTCTGTGAAGTGCGCTTAATTGAAAAGAAAAGTGATATTGCTGTAGAATTCAAAAAATTTCTGAAAGTTAATGATACTGTCAAAAGAATTCGAAGTGACAATGCTAAAGAGTATGTGTCTGGGGAATTACAAAAAGTTGCAAGAAATGCAGGTGTTGAAATTGACCCATGTCCACCATATACTTCTCAGTTGAATGGGGTTGCAGAAAGAATGAACAGAACTCTTTTTGATAAAGCTCGTGCTATGTTGTACGATTCCAAATTACTAAAAAGTTGTTGGGGATATGCAATTCAAACTGCTGCTTTCTTGCACAACAGAATTCCATGCACTAGTATAAATGACTGTACTCCTTATGAACTGAAATATTCTACAAAGCCAGATTTAAGTAAAATCCGAATTTTTGGATATGATGCCTATGTCAAAGTTGCAGATACTCAAAGAAGAAAATTGGACCTAAAATCGAAAAAAATGAATTTTATTGGATATTCAAGCATGGGATATAGAGTCATGGATCCTGTGACAAGAAGAGTTATCGTGTCGAGAAGCGTTCGCTTTGATGAAAAGAAAATAATTTCTGATAAATTAGCAGCGACTCCAAATATTGAAAATCAAGAAGACACTTCTGATTTAGGGGAAGAAAACGAAAAAGAAATGGATATCAATCTAGAAGAAACTGAAAGAGCAATAGATGATAAGTATCCAGAATTCAGAAGATCTCAAAGAGAAAGAAAGTCTCCCGTGAGATATCCATTTAATGAAGCTTTATCTGCAACACATGAAGAATTAACTTATGATGAAATTAAATTTCTCCCAGACGAAGAGCAATCAAATTGGAAGAATGCTATGGATGAAGAAATGCTTTCCATGGAGAAAAATAAAGTTTGGGACTAAGTAGAGTTACCTGAAAAAGAAAAACAACCAATTACCTGCAAATTGATTTTTAAACGAAAAAGAGATAGAAAATACAAGGCTCGTCTAGTGGCTCGTGGTTTTATGCAGAAAGAGGGAGTTGACTACACAGAAACCTTTTCTCCAGTCATCAGTATCCCATCATTAAGATTGGTGTTAGTCCTCATCCTTCAAGAAAATTTGCATTCTTACGTCATGGATGTGAAAACAGCTTTCTTGAATGGAGTTTGGATGAAGTCGTGTACATGAGTCAACCACAAGGCTTTGATGATGGGACAAGGAAAGTATGCAAACTGAACAAGAGTCTTTATGGTCTCAAACAAGCTCCAAGACAGTGGTTTCATAAATTCCAGCAGTTTATGAACAAAGTGAAATTCAAGCAGTCTACTTCTGATCCATGTATTTTCATTCGGAAAGAAAAAGGTAGAAAGGTAATCATTTGTTTATACGTCAATGATTTATTGATAGCTGGGTCCAATCCAGATGAAGTGAAAACCGTCATCAATCTTTTGCAAAATGAATTCGAGATGTCTAAATCTGCACCAGCTACAGAATTTCTAGGAATAAGACTAGTGTTTAAGCCAACAGAATTGAAACTTGATCAAGAAGAATATATTGATAAAATGTTAAAACATTTCAACATGTCTGACTGTAAACCCTGTTCTACACCACTGGAACCGAAATGTACTTCAGCAGATTTTGCAAATAGTGAACTGTTTGAAGGACCTTCCCGTGAACTGATAGGTTCTTTACTATACCTTGCTGTAACGACAAGACCAGACATTTTATTTTCAGTGAACTGCCTCAGCCAGCTTCAGGAGAAACCTACTGTTGCTGCCTGGACTGGACTCAAAAGGATCTTAAGGTATTTAAAAGGTACTAAAAATTTCAAATTAGTGTATAAAAAGCTGCATAATCCTAATTTTAATATTGATTTATATGTTGATGCTGATTGGGCTTCTGATACTACTGATAGAAAATCTGTGTCAGGCTATGTACTTATGTTTTGTAACTGTCCTATTTTATGGTGTTGTAAAAAGCAAAACTGCATATCTCTTTCTTCCACAGAAGCTGAAATAATTGCCTTAAGTAAATCACTGCAAGATCTCTTATATTATAAAAGTGTTATGAATGAAATTTCTCATATAAATAGTATTTTTATATATGAAGATAATCAATCTGCGATTAAAAGTGTAACTAATGAAAATGTGTGTGGAAGATTAAAACATTTAGATGTGAAACTGAAATTCATAAGAGAAACTTTAATTAATCATTGCATTAGTGTTAAATATGTTTGTACTGAAAATCAAATTGCTGATCTGTTCACGAAAAGCTTATCTAAATGTAAACTATATAAATTGCTATGTTTGTGTTCTATATGGATGCGCGATTAAGGGGAAGTGTTATGATTTCATATTCAATCTGTAATCGCGCATCGCATCAATTACTCATCCACTTCCTGTTTCATTATTTAGTGTATGATGTCATGTTCTATTTTTAGAAGCGCGCTCTTCTCTTATTGGTTAATATTTACTTTCAATGTACATATACCTCTGCTTTTGTATATAATAAATTATTCTTTCTCTTGCTTCGGTCCACGGCTGGTGAATTTTGCTTTAACATAAATACAAACACATTCCTAGCGAATGGAAGATAGAAAATTCGCCCATCAGGCGAAAAAAAATTGAAAAGCTTCTGATACCACCGAGAGGCACCTCAGAAATGGGAATGAGAAGAAGTCAAATAAGTAGGCGGGTTCTCCCACCTTTACGGGTCTATTCTGGTACCCCCGGTTTGGTTGGGAGACGTCATTTTTTCCACACGTTAACAACGGGAAAAGCGACGCCCCCCACCCGAACCGGGGGTACCAGAATAGACCCCCTTAGTGGGGACAATAAGGGTGTGGGATTTATTTACCTCCACTCCGTTTACGGGGCGTACCTCCTTTGAGTCCCACCCATCTAGGTTAGGCGAAGGGATGTGTGACTGGTGTTTTCGTACCTCCTGCGAGAGGGGTTGGGCCGTGGCTGTTGATGGCTATTAGGACTTGCTGTTGTGACAACCATCATTCAATTGAACTCCGGATGCCTAAGCAGGGCTGTGGTGACTCGTTTTCGGTTAATAATAAGTTTCACTTGTAATCCCTGTCTTCATTGATTCTCAACAAAGAAGAGAACTGAAATAATTGCTCTTTTCAAAAACTTCAAATACGGGGCAGTATCGAATTCCTTCATTGATCAGATGAATTGGTTTCAACTAATTTATATGAACAATTTTGATTTTTTATCAGTTGTACGTTTGGAGAATTTTTTTCTCCATAATTTTAGTTTTTATAATTTTTTGAATAAAAATGAATGCTGCTGTTAATTGAATATTTGATAGGTGCTGTAAACTTCAGAAATACCTTAGAATTTATGCTATATTCTAATTTAATTTTTCAAATGATTTAAAAATGCTGAATTTTAAAATGATTTTAAAGTAAACAATGATTGTTTTATTTGTTTAAGGTATGATGTTCATTCATATGTCTACTACTTTTCTAAACACAACACTTACCTGTGGAGGATAGTATGTAAAGGTTCGTAAATTTGAATCAAATACGTAGCATATATAACTTACCGTAACAGATTTCCTATTATTTATTTAGACAGATGAAACTATATGGAAGATGAAAAATTTCGATGCGTATTATCGTTTTTGGTGGAAAAATGTGGATATTTCATTCATATCTGATATTTAAAAGTCAGTTTACATGTATAAATTGCATTTCATCTCTATCTTCTTCATTTAACTCACAGAAGTCCACAAAGAAATTAACGAAAAGTAGTTTTTAATCGGCAGTAATTAATGATAACTAAAAAAAAAGTGTCACATTACAAACATCTTTATATCCTGCCTTCCAATGAAAATAATGGGATTTGTACCTTTGGACAAGTTATATCCTTTCACTCAAATTATTTTTATGAAATCCCTCGGTTTGATATTGAATTATTAGACATTGAATTTCTTGAAAATAGACCCTGTGTGAGAAGATACAATTGAATTTTATTCCTGTCTCATAGTAAGAGAGTAGTAGGACCTCTGTCTCAGTAAGTAGGATAGTTTTTACAAAAGACAATCTCAAAACACTATGTAAATAGTGGGTTGACGTTTTTAATGAACTTTTCCGAAAATTCACAAGTCACTATTGTCCTTCTCAATAATTTAATGATACTTAATAGAGATATCCGTAACGGACTTGTGCCTGATTTCGAATTTTAGACTTTTTTTTAAAAATATGATGGTCATTCGAAGATAAAGATATTAGCTTATAATTATACATTAACGTAATTTTGGATCATCTTGTTTTTTCAATGCGTGTTGAAAAGTTTTCGCAATATGCAGAGTGAACTTTTGCAATTTAGAATGCATGTTTAAGCTTCCATTAAGAGAAATGCATAATGGTAATTTTGAATTATGGAACTTAAACAAGCTTTGATTATTTTCTGAAAAACATAACAATGGATCCTTTGTATAGAGTTTTCTTGGATTGGGAATTTATCAAAATTAATTAATTTCTGATATAGTTATTGTATTCTTTTTGTTAAATTTTTTAAAATTATTAATGGTATTCAAATGCTTTTAATAAACAAAATTAAAGGCGAAAATAAATATAAGATAAAGTCTTTTTCTTTTCTATACTTCAAGCTGGAGGTCGTCTGGAGTGGGTCATTCACCCTTCCACCGTGGGTGTTGTCCCCCCGCCCCAGGACAGAGCAGAAAAGGGAAGGCTTGCTAATCTGCTTAGAGGGACCCCTTTGGGGTCTGTTTTCTGGAATGTGTTTGTCGTTGGTTTTTAGGGTTGCAATATTAATTGCAGCACACAACACATAGATTGGCAAAATTTTGGTTTTTGAGTCGCCAAAGAGGGGTGTTTTTTAACAAATAGGAACTTGGAGCAGACAGAGCGTTTCTGGCATTAAAGGAAGGAGGATGCCGTAAAAAAAAGCTGTAGGGGTTTTCTCTCCGACCCCGAAGGATCGGGAATGTGTGAAGAAAGAGACTTGCGTGTCTGCCAGCCTTTAAAAATTTTCCAAGGGGTTTAGTTGATAACTGCGGCATTGGGAAGTTTTTCTTTTGGAGGAGCTTCCGCTTGGGAAAGAGGCCCTGAAGAAAGAAGAATGTTAAAATAACTGAGAAAAGGATAGCGGGGTTTCTCCGGCGTGTTTTCCGGACTTTCCGAGGCCGGGGTTCTTGCCGTGGTGCTAGAAAATTTTGAAGGTGCTCCTGCATACGCGTCCTTGTGCATGAGAGCTCCGTACTTAAAACGTACCTTCCTATGTGTTTCGCCAGCATGGGATTTCCTTCATCGTGCAACCGCACTGCTGCGCCTGCGCCAAAATCTTCATAAAAATTTATTCGGCAAGGAAATCAAAATTTAAATTCAAGAAGCGGAAACAATATATTTATCTAGGTCCAGAACATCGTGCCTAAACCATGAAGAGCATCGACACAGCATGCGTGTCACCATCGCGGAATTTCTATATTTCTTTTTATGCAGATGGTGCGACATGATGGATGTCTGCAAAGACCAGCCCGAGATAAGTTTCTCTCTTTTGTTTTGAATTTTCATTTTTATTTTACATCCAGATTACCAGGATTAATTCTTTTAGTATGTTAATAATTTGAGGTTATCTTGTGGTAAGGTAATAATGTGAAGTAATCTAGCAGTTTGTAAATTAAGCACCATATCCGGATCATCAACATATGAACTATGATATTAAATCTCTCTCTATATATATATAATATGTTTTGTTTACAAAATGTCTTATGTGTAGGTGTAAAGGCAGCTACTGTGTTATTAAGATGTATTATCATATTGATGAGAAATAATTTTTTAAACTTTTTGAATCATTTGAAAACATAAGCGCTGATAGAGCAGAACATATTGATAATGTATATCTTGAGAAATTGAAATACATGTGACATGAATTTAATAGGGGAATAATTTAATGATGACTGATGTGTGTAGAAAACTTCTTAAAATATTTTTACCTTATAGTGAGATAATTGAGATGTGAAAACAACATTTATATTTGTGAAACAACATTTATATTTTAAATTACTTTTAAAAGTCTGATTATTTTTGTTACATGACATGTATGTTCTAATTAGTTAAATATAAAAAAAAGGATTGTTGATAGGCATGAAATCTAGTAATGAAATTTTCAAGGATAGGATTAATAATAATAAATTAAGATTAATGGTTGGTGTCCACTATTTAAAATTCATTTTATATAAGTTTAATTTCTATGAAACTAACTTAATGTTGAACATGCTGTAGTAATCAGTTTCATTTTGAATGCGATTGAGGTGTCTTTGATAAACGCTGGGTCGACCCTAAGCTAAATAAATAAATGAACATTTAATTATTTTCTTATTATTGTGTTTTATTCCATTTAGTATTAGTGTTGGTATTTTGATATTTATGTGAAGTATTCAAGTTTTATGTTTGTAATTTTGATATTTGTTTGAAGTAGTTAACCTTGTTTATAAGACAAAATTGAGTTACGAGAATTTTGTTTGTAAGGTAGTAGGGTAATTTTGATTGTTTAACTATAATTTTGATTGTTTAATAAACATATTAGTTAAAAGCAATTTCGTCTCTGATTTTTCTTCACAACCTTTACGACAATGAAGGAGGTGGCTATTTGGAATGAACCTGAGTTAACATTATAAAATATAACATCTAATTATATATATAAAAATTTACAACAGATCACTTCCTATCTGGTGTTGGTACAAATCATAAATAGATGAACATAACATTTGGCGCATCAAACAATAGCTGAAGAGACACTTTCAAACACACACGTTTCAGATCAAAAAGCAACATTTCTCTTGCTCATGTCCAGTCGTACGGCACATTGAACATTGGTAGGCAGTTTCTCTGACTAGTGTCTTACCTTATGAAACGCTTCGATCAAACAAATGCGGGGTCGTGGTGGCCTAAAAGTAAGGAATTGGGCTCGATTGGTTCCAGGTTTGAAACCCGATTCCACTAAAGATCCACCGTGTATTGTGCCTTTTGAACGCTGAATCATACGTAAGGGATCAAACTTCCTCCCGCTCGTGTAGTGCTAAAATTTGGAGGGGGTTGCCAAATCATATGTCGTCCTCTCAGCTGACATTCTACTGTGTTTCCCTTTGAATAAGCTAATCACTATGATTTTCTCTGTCTGATTGATCGAATGATATATGTGAACTGGAAAAGAAAAACCAAAGTAAACGCTCTGCCACAATTAAATTATATCGTTTTACAAAAAAAAACACTTTAATATTGTTACAAAAATCGTCCGGTGGGAGTACGCAAATGTAGTCCAAAAAGCAGGACAATAAAAAAATAATTATTCTTTATTCCAGGAATATTTTAGAAAATACTGACGTCGCACACGTAACCGAATCAACCACACTCTTATAAATTAATAACACAAACAAAAAATCATTAATAAATATCACTAACAGCACTTTCAATAGTTCTCAATGTCTACCAGTTTGCACTGCGCTCAAAGCACCAAAGACGAATCAATCTTCCACTGGGTTGCTTGGTATTTATAACCTTTCCGACAGTATGTGACGTTACACAGAATTGTATCGAACGCTTCCTAAATTTGTGCTCCTAGCAGAGATAGGACCACAGATCTTGAATTTTCTAGAAGCTTCGGTTCGTTGCCAAAGTCGCAAAAATGGTCGACTAGGTTGGGGTTCATACGCTTGCCTTCCAGTAAAACTCACTTTCTTGCCATAAGAATAGCACGTAAAGGAGACAACTTCACATCTTCGAAACAAATTTTCCCAAATATATTCACATATCGTTTTTTCTAATTTTATTACGCGATCTCTATATGAAATGATATGAACATAAACTGTTCTCAGTGAAGAATGTTTCTTAAACATCAATCTGAAAATTTCTACAAATTCGAGTCGAATCTTCTCCCGTGTGCCCCAAATATGGTGTGATGGATTCAAACGACCAACTACTATTATAATGCATAGTTTTTGCGTAACATTCTTTTCTGAGTACCGATAACCTTCAGTAGAATTCTTTCCGTATCATTACTACTTTTCATCGTAAAGCCTGTTTGGCTGTGCTTTCTTTTTCTCACTCAAGAAATATATTCTAATCATCTCCGGGTTTAGTTTGGTGTGTGTTTTCCTAATTTGACTAAACGATCACTGGCAAAAAATTGAATTGCAAGCAGTGCAAGCCAGTCAAGTTTTCACTCAACTTTAATCGTTCCTTTTACTTAACTGTTACCAGCTCGAAAGTGGTTTATTGACAATAAAGTTTCCAGATATTCTCGCGGTTTTATTTCTACAATCCTTGGCTCGACATTGGGTACAATATGCGGTTGGAAACTGAATGAATTACATAAAATCTCACCAGTGAAAAATACAGCCAGTATTGACATGCAGTATCGGACATTTTGCGCCGTGAGAGAGATAACAAACAGTTTTAGTAAGTGTCATTCATTGCTTCAAATATTATAAGTAATTTGGCTCATTACTTTCTGGAATACTAATATTATAATTTCTGATTTGAAACTAAAGTTTGTTAATTAAAACTGAAACAAAAGTTCAACAATAAAAGAAGATTTTTTCTCCAAAAGAAAGAATTACTCAGAAAAATAAAGGATGAAAAAAAGCTTTTATTAATTTTTTAATTGAAAACTCAATTTCTTCTTCATGGCGAAAAAGTTCACGACTTTTCAAAAAATTTGCTGCTAGTGTAATTTCAGACGTTTCTCGCAAGTCCCACTTGATCTTGTATACTAAGAAACAAAACTGAATCGTTTCGTATGTGAATATCTATAGCGATATATTTTTATATCAATATATTAAAAGAAATCATTATCCTGTTCATACAAATGAAACATTCTGCGCAATATGTTGCGAAAAACATTTTCTCAGGAATCTTCGTTGCAAAGTCATCATCGAATTCATTCGTATAAAACGCTATATGACTGCGGCGTATGTGGCAAAACATTTTTGTATTTATCTCATTTACATCAACATTACCGTGTTCATGCAAAAGAAAAACAATATACCTGTGAAGTTTGCAATAAGTCATTTTATCAGAAATCTAATTTAAATAAGCATTACCTTGTTCATACCAAAGAAAAACCATATGTTTGTGAAGTATGCAATAAGACATTTTCTGAGAAATCTAATTTAACGAAGCATTACCTTGTTCATACCAAAGAAAAACCATATGTTTGTGAAGTATGCAGTAAGACATTTTCTAAGAAATTTAATTTAAATCAGCATTACCTTGTTCATACCAAAGAAAAACCTTATGTGTGTGAAATATGCCGCAAATCATTTTCTCTTAGATCAACTTTAAATCGACATTATCTGGCACACACAAAAGAAAAGCCATAGGTTTGTGAAGTTTGCAATAAATCATTTTCTCAGAAATATAATTTTAATCAACATTTCCGTGTTCATGCGGAAGAAGTTCCACGTTTGTGAAGAATGCAGTAACTCATTTTCCAATAAATTAGAATCAACGTTACCGGACTCGTGAATTTGAAATCCATATGTGTGTGAAGTATACTAAATCATTTCTCCTAAATATCGTTGACATGGAGAATATCTTGTTCATACTGAATAAAACCATACCTCTGTGAAATTATACCGCAACACATTTTCGAAGAAATCAGATTTAAATCAACATTGATTTGTTCTATCTATGAGGAAAAAAGCCACCATATGTTTACAGAGTATGCAGTCAGACGTTTTCTAGAAACTATCATTTATATCTACATGATTATTCTCATATTGACAAATTCACAAGAGTGTGAAGCACAATATAAAACTTTTTAAAGTCTTGTATAAGATGACATCGTGTTCTCTGCAGGAGTACACATATTCTTGTGCAATTTGCAGCAAGACATTGTTCACTGAAATTTATGTGTGACATGTATTATCGTAACCATAAAGAAGAAAGATATTATGTTTTTAATGGTATTTTAAGATGCATTTCGAACATGTCTATGTTAAGAAATCATAATATTCATACCCATCAATAGCAGTATGCTGGTTGAACGTGCAGTAAAATCCTTTTCTTTTAATATTTTAGATATTTATCTTTGTTTTTAATTGAAATAAATACCATATATATAATATTTATCAGAAAGCATTGCGAAACCAGTCTTCCTTGGGATATAATAATAACACTCATAACGTCAAAAGCCTCATATCTCTGAACTGTGTGATTAAATATTTTCCCTGAAGTGTAATTTCAACCCATCTCTTGGCTTACTCATTTAGGCGAAAAAAATGTCTGGAGATTTTTTTTCATGTAATTGACTGTCATTTAAGGGTTATGGTGTTTATTTACACATTTAAAAAACTATGTATTGTAAATTGCATTTTACTAGTGAGCAAATATTTTGATTGTATGTAGCATTGAAAATAATGTACTGTAGAAGAAGAATTAAATTTGCATTTTATACAATAAAGAATTGGAGTTGATTTTTTTACCATGTGGAATGCTCCATCTTGCTCTTTTATAATAGTATTTCTATGGGGTTGTTTCTTGATTCTTATTTGATGCATAAATATGAGTAGAATACTATATATTTTCGTATAGAAATATTAGATGCTGCAAAAAGACATTTCAGAATGTTTCGTAATTGTAATAATAAACACAATTTTAAAATACTTCATGTAACTTTTGAAGCAATTTATATAAAATGTAAAGGAAATTATAGAAAATCGACAATGCTATTAATAATACTATAGAATTTTGGAAATGCTAAAAATTCAATGCTTCTTAAAACCATTAAATTACAAATGCACCCTGCACTGGTGAGTGGTGGATGGATGTTTGTGTCATTGTTTTTATATGTATGATATGCTTAATTTTAATTGCTATTTATTTTATGTAAACATTTACGAGAATTTTAAATATTTCGAAACGATTTCAACTCTGTATTAGAATTGATGATATTTGATGATTGTATTACATCTTTTTACTTTTCTATATGAGAAGGAAGTTTTAATCCGTATTTTGATATAAGAACATGTATTTCGATCAAAATTTCTTTGTTCTTTTTGTATGAATGTATTCATGCAATAAAGAACTTGTTGAAATGATTTTGCATTCTATTTCCTTTAGTCAATATTGTTCGAAACGGCATGAAAATATTTTTAAGTCGGGTTCTTGACAAGTTTTTCGTGAGAATGTTTTCCAACCACTGTAAATCAAGTGGCACTGTATGATTTTTGAAATACCAGGAGAAGGTTATCGGACATTTTGTGGCATAGTGCATTGGATCTCCCTTTTCTCCGCGCAGGTTAAGCAGTTGTCATGTGTTTGAAGGTTGAAGGGAAGGGCCCTTGTCCGTAGCGAACATTAGCTCGTCTCGATTCCATCCTATTGGATTTGCCGAAATTGAATCGGAATCAAAACTTCAATCCTATTGAATATTTGGGCCGTAAAATGGACAAATTATGTTTTAACTTTGTAAATATGGTGTATCTGATCATTTTTAAGAGAAATCTCTACGAGTTTTCAGTTAGAGAACAAGTATTTAGAGTTAGATATCAAGAATTATTTTAACAAAAGACAAAATGACTTTAAGCTGTTTTAAATTATCTAGGAAAATGTTATTATATCCTCGAATAGGAAATTTGTTTTTCTGCAATTTCATGTAATAGTTTTATTAAAAAAGATTAAAGATAATGGTAGGTATTTTTAATGTCTAAAAGATGCCCTGATTTTACTGTATAAATAAATAGAAATATTATTTTGAACTAGAGGAATAGGCCATAAAGCAGTTATAATCACTAGTCGTCTTCATAAATTAGAAGTGGAATAAGCAGGAAAAAAGTTTATTTAACCCATTCTACTCTTATGTCGAGTCAGATTCGACATTCTGAATGATGCCTCTTTTACACAATATTGTTGGATAGAGCTAATTAAACGATATAATATAAAAGACACACAGATTAATTTTTAGGAATTGAAACAAATTATTTACAATATTTCTCTCCTTCCTAAGGCGCTAAATCAATCCTTGCACTCACGCGTGTATAATTACGCATCTGATTATCTTTCGAAGTGCAAATGTTAAAGGCATCAAATGTTGGTTCGAAATGAGCAGCAACTGAGGTTTTTCATCATATGTGAAAAAATAAAAGAAGTAATACAATGAATAAAAGTTCATACTTGGGTTCACACATTGTGGGTACTGGTGTGAATTTGAGAATCAAAAAATATTTTTGCTTTAATTCTGCTTAACAATTTGCGGATAGGTACGACGCATAATGTTCGCCACAGTTCACCGTTCTCGAGATTGAGGTGCAAGAAATCCAGTTAACAAACAGGATAGCGGCTAAAATGTGGACACAAATCCGTATATTATCCATTCATTCAAACCCTCAATCATATTACACTATGAAAAATAAAGTTTATAATAAATACGCACAGAGTTGGAAAAAATGGGATGGCGTATAAACTGCGGCAACCTGATCTGAGTGTTCTAAAAAGTTACCTGTTCACAAAGGGTTAAAGAAATTGGTGTTGCAACCCAAGAAACCAGTTTCATTAATTGGACCGATGGCCTAATTAAGGAAACTATTTTAAACTATTAAGGAAACTAGTTGTTAAACTATTTTTCCTATTTTAAAGGGTATTTTATAAAAAGTTGATTACATTTTTGTCAAGACAAATACACTGCAAAGAAATTCTGCTTGTTTCTCATTACAATTTTTCTATCTATGCACATTAACCCTGGAATGGTATCGTTGAGGCAAATTGACTCCTCCTCCCACTCAAAATGAAATTCTAGAATTCCCCTTCTTCTAGCTATGCTATCTACAGACCTTGAAACATTAGAGAATCAAATGTGTAGGATCTACAGTTTTCAGCTCAGAATATAAGTTTTAAAACTCAGTGAAGTCAAATTGACTTGCATTAGCAATAGAGGAGGTAAGGTGTAGTCTATTTGACTACACGTTACCATCTAGCGCTATGCGAGTGGAATTAGTTTGATTCTTTGATTGCATTCTTTATCCTAAGAATCTTTGATACCATGCATCATATTTTATATTCGCTTTTTTAAAATTTTCGTCACCATATTAGTAAAATAGATATTAGATATTATTGAAAATGTTGATTTTCTCTCGGAGAAAATTTCGAAAATAGAAGATACGAGATCTTTACTATCAGAAGAATTATGTAAAGATTCTGATGATGTTGGCATTCCTGATTCAAGACTGTGATGCGGTTGAAGTCTACTTTTGACTATTTTGTTTGTGCAAATTAAATTTTTACCAAAATATATCTTATAGATCTAACATTTTATATTCACTACCCTTTTTTAAAATCAAGGCTTAACATTTTGCAAAATAAACGGTGTTTTTTGTATTACAATTTAAGAATTCATGCATCTATTTTAGTCCCTACTATGATGTTATTTTAAGATTTTTATTTCTCAACATTAGTTACATAATATTATGTGATTCTTATTTTTTAATGTTTAAGAAAGTTATATTCTGCCTTAAAAAACAAAAAAATGAGTATAATTTTGTGTTTATACCATGAATAAAAATAATTTGATATTTAGTTAGACTCATTGTATTTTTGCTTTAGTTTTAAATATTTATTTTAAACTTCCTTTTCTTTCAAAGGTGTTTTCATTTTAATTTTAAATTCAAGTAGTATATTTGCTTAAGTTTTAAAAATACTTATGCATTTGTTCTAAACATAAATATGTATATTAAAGTCGCTTTTGCTCTAATGGTTCTGTTCCAAATATATATATTTAAATATTAAACCTACTTTCATTTTAAATTTAAAGTTTACATTTGCTTTTGTTTTATAAGTGGCCAGTTACCCATTATTCTGCCAACCTATTATTTTATAAACTGAAAAGTTATTCTTTGATATTTTTTTATATTTAAACTTTAAAAAGTCGTAATATGTACTCAAATTTGTATGTGAAAACAGTATTACGTGAAATAAATTTGTAGTTTAATAAATTAAAAACGTTTTTATTTCAGTTTTATGGTAATAAAATGCGTTATCGCATCGAAATGGATTTATCTTCTTAGCCGGAGTCAAATTGGCTCAATGATACCAATGAAAGGGTACTGCAGTAACGATACCATTCCAGGGTTAAATAATATCCAGGTGGTCTAAATCCAGCAACGTTCCCCATATTATATGCAGAAGAAGAAAGTGGAAACATATTCTTTTAAAGCGCTGGTAATATGTATATAAGCTAAATGCTCAATCATATTTGAAAAATCTGAGCTAGACAGAGTCGCAGTTAAAGCATGAATAAAATTAGCCATCTGAAAACCTCTTGCGCACCTCATGTTTAAGTGTTGTTTGAATATCTTTAGGCACGTGAATTTTGTCCTATATTTATTATATGCATTTCAATTCTGACACATTGGCAAGCATTTCAATAGAAAACCATAAGGGGTGGGGAATATATAATACAGTTCGCTTCATTCGAATGTTTTAGAAACTACGCTATAATTTTAGAAATCGTGGGCTGAAAATAAATGTACAGTAATTTAAATTCAAATCAATGCTATGTAGGTATGAATCGAAGTTGATTCATTGAGAGATTAAAGTACTAACCTTGAGACATTAATGCCTCTGAGAGTTTAATTGTGGGTCGCGTGGTATCTGACAGACACCACCCTGACTGCCAAACCGAGAACGGAAAAGAATCATTCCAGTGCAATAGAGGTAGATGCCCCCCCCCCTTCCCCGAAAACAAAATCATTTTAAATACATTGGGCAAAGAAATACATTTCGCGTGGAGTCTATAAGACACCGGAGACCTCTCCAATCTTTAACTAATGGTTTGGGGATGCTTCGCATTTCAGTTAAATTTAATCGTCAAGTATTCGCTGTTCTGACATTCATTCTAATTTAATCAATTTTACCATCATTTTCAAAGACGCCCTGCGTTCAATTCCGAATTGATGGAATTCTGTCTTTAGAAAAACGTCCAAAAAATGATTCAGGATTTTACATTTCCTCGACATTTAATTACACAACTCGACATTTTAAATGTCAGAATTGGTTTCAGATTTGAAATGATTTATTTAGACTTCAGTCGCCCCTTTAGGATTCGGATATTCCTCAATTAATATTGAAAGAATGAGAAATATCACAGATTTTATGTAATGCTCTGAAGCCCTTTAGAAGATGCAAATTCAATCTAATTCTAGTCCTCTGTTTAGTTAATATGGACAAATAAATGTCTGTTCCTAAATTATAAACACATGTTACGAAATTATTTAGTAAAAAGCACTATTCAACAATTGCAACCACCTCTCCTTATTGGATTAGAGGATATCGAGAATTACCGAATTTAACAGCAATCACATTTTTTGACGTATGCTGTAAAGAAGAAGCATGTGAAAATATCTGCAGAAAACGTAAAATGGCAGTTAAGTAATTTAATTTCCTTTATGCTTGATGAAACTACAAATCAGCAATTTAACTAAAAATCCACCTGTTTAATTACACACCTGTTTAATTACAAAATTTTCTTTTGTAAGTAAGTTTTATAATAAACCTCTGGAAAAAGCCGAAAGCCCGCAACTAATTCAAGAGAATAGTAAAAGTAAAAAAAATTTTCAAAGGGAGTAATAAGTATCGTCGGATCCATTGTTGCAGTGAAGCTCCTAAATTATAACTATCAACATTTTAGTTCTCTTGTACAAGAAATTTGTTGTGCTATTTCTTGCAACATCTTAAAAACGGAAAATATTTGGACTTTATGAAGCTTCAACTTCATTCTCTCATTTAACAGCGTAGCATTCCGTAAAAGTTTTAACAACTAATTTTTTGTTGCCAATCTAATAAAAAAATTTAGAAAGGAAAACAAATCGTTTGCTATCGATTTTTAATTAAATATTAACTAAAGCAAAGATAATAATATATATAGATATATCTTAACAAAATCGTCTGCTATTAAAACCAAATTATAGAGATGTGTCAACAAAATTGTGTGCTATTATATGAAATTGGAATTACATGCAACGGAACTGCATACACATGAAAAATTCTATTTTAAACTTACTAAAATAAAGCGGAACATTTTGGTTCGTTAGTTATTTGAAAGAAGTGACGTAAGAAATTGGCGAAATCAGTCCAGTTTTTGGAGCTCAGAAACACGGTACTATTTTGCAAATAAATCTCCGTTATTTCCGTTAATATATTCCGTTTTCCTGTAATAGCTCTCGAAAATTAAGATGGTGGGCGTCAGACGACCCTCTATAACATATCTTGACGTCATAAGCTTTCATATGAAAAAAAATTGTCGAAATCCGTCAAGTTTTTGAGGCTGGCGAACTCCGTGAATATTTTTACCAAATTATTTTAAATACATAGATTCTTCCCTGAGTACTGATGTCTTTCGTAGAATTCGATCTGTGCAATTTTGCATCACAAATCCTCTTTGCTGTTCTTTCCTTTCTTCCCTCGCAAAATTTATTCTAATCATCTCTGGGTTTTTTTGAGTATGTGTTTTCCTATTTTAACTAAAGGATCACTGTCAAAACCTATTTGCAAGTAGTGTATATCAGTATAGTTTTCACGCAACTTCAATCATTCCTTTTCCTTAACTGTTACCCGCTCGAAAGTGGTTGCTTGACAATAGAGATTCCAGAATTTCTCGCTATTTTGTTTCCAGAATCCTTGCTTAGACATTAGGTATAATATGCGCGTTGAAACTGAAAGAATTACATGAAATCTTACTAGTGAAAAATACAGTCAGTATTAACATGTAGTATCGGACATTTTGCGCCGAGAGAGAGATAACAGTTTTAGTAAGTGTCATTCATTGCTTCAAATATAAGTAATTTTTTTCATTACTTACTGGAATTCTAATATTATGATTTCTGATTTGAAACTAATTTTTTTAAATTAAAACTAAAACAAAGGTTCAACACGAAAAGGAGATTTCTTCTACAATTGAAAGCATTATTCAGCACAATAAAGGATGAAAAAATCATTCATTAATATTCTAATAGAAAACTCAATTTTTCTTCATGAAGAAAAAGTTTACGACTTTACAAAAAATTTTCTGCTAGTGCAATTTTCAGATATTTTTTCAAAAGATCCATTTGATCTTGTATATTAAGAAACAAATCTGAATTGTTTCGTTTGTGAATATCTATAGCAAGATATTTTTATATCAATAAATTTAAAAAATCATTATCTTGTTCATACAAATGAAAGATTCTGTACAATATGATGCGAAGAAGATTTTCTCAGGAATCTTCGTTACAAAGTGATCATCGAATTCTTTCGTATAAACCACCATACGACTGTGACGTATGTGATAAAACATTTTTGTATTTATCTCATTTATATCAACATTACAGTGTTCATGCAAACGAAAAACAATATACCTGCGAAGTTTGCAATAAGTCATTTTCTCGGAAATCTCATTTAAATCAACATTACCTTGTTCATACCAAAGAAAAACCATATGTTTGTGAAGTCTGCAATAAGACATATTCTCGGAAATATAATTTAAATCAACATTTCCGTGTTCATACGGAAGAATTACCACGAGTGTGAAGAATGCAGCAAGTCATTTTCCAATAAATTAGAATCTACGTTACCGGACTCATGAATTAGAAATACATATGTCTGTGAAGTATACTAAATCATTTCCCCTAAATATCATTGACATGGACAATATCTTGTTCATACTGACCAAAACCATACCTCTGTGAAATTATGCCGCAACACATTTTCTACGAAATAAGATTTAAATCAACATTAATTTGAACTATCAATGAGAAAAAAAAGCCACCATATGCTTGCAGAGTATGCAGTCAGACATTTCCTAGAAACTATCATTTATATCTGCATGATTATTCTCATATTGATAAATTCACAAGAGTGTGAAGCACAATGAAAACTTTTTAAAGAAGTCTTGTATATGATGACATCGTGTTCTCTACAGGAGTACCCATATTCTTGTGCAATTTGCAGCAAGACATTGTTCACTGAAATTTATCAGTGACATGTATTATCGTAACAATAAAGAAGAAAGATATTATGTTTGTAATTTTATTTAAAAAAGCATTTCGAACAGGTCTATCTTAGGATATCATATTATTCATACCCATCAATAGCAGTATGCTTGTTGAACGTGCAGTAAAATCCTTTTCTTTTAATACTTTAGATATTTATTTTTGTTTTTAATTGAAATAAATACCATATATATAATATTTAGCAGAAAGCATTCGAAATCAGTCTTATTTAAGATATAATAATCACACTTATAACGTCAAAAGTCTCGCATCTATGAACTGTGTGATTAAATATTTTCCCTGATGTGTAATTTCAACCTATGTGTTGCCTTCCTCATTTAGGCGAAAAAATGTCTTGATATATTTTTGCATGTAATTGAGTTGTCACTTAAGACATATTGCTTATTTACACATTTGAAGAACTATATATTGCTATGTATTGTAAATTGCATTTTACTAGTGGGGAAATATTTTGATTGTATGTGGCACTCAAAATAATGTACTGTAGAATAGGAACTAAATTTGCATTTTATACAATAAATAAATGGAGTTGAGTTTTTCACCATGTAGAATGCTCCACCTTCTTCTTTTGTGATAGTATTTCTATGAAGCTGAGACTGTCCTTCTTGATTCTTTTTTGATGCATAAATATCCATAGGATACTATATATTTTCGTATAGAAATATCATCAGATGCTGCAAAAAGACATTTCAGAATGTTTCGCAATTGGTTCCAATAACAATCACAATTTTAAAATACTTCATGTAACTGTTGAAACATTTCATAAAAAATTGGAAGGAAATTGTAGAAAATCGAAAATGCTGTAAATAATACTATAGAATTTAGAAAATGCTATAAATACAATGCTTCTTAAGACCATTAAATTACAAATGCACCCTGCACTGGTGAGTAGTGGATGGTTGTTGGTGTCATTGTTTTTATCTGCATCATATACTTAATTGTAATTGCTATTTATTTTGTGTAAACATTTACGAGAATTTTAAACATTTTGAAACGATTTCAACTCTGTATTGGAATTGATGATATTTGATGAATGTATTACATCTTTTTACTTTTCTATACGAGAAGGAATTTTTATCCATATTTCGATATAAGACATTGTATTTCGTTAGAAATTTTTTGTTCTTTCTGTATGAATGTATTATTGCAAAATTACGCATCCCGTTCTGAATTCCTGCCGCTCCACTTAGAAGAAATTTCTCCGTAAAGGAAGAACATTACGAAGGAAATATAAAAACCCAGCAGCTAAATAATGATCCTTAATTTTTCGAAGATAATTTATATTCTGTCATGGAAGAGATATATTCTGATATTTACTTGTATTTCATAGAAATGATTTATAAAAAGTATAATCGATTTTCGAATATCCTAAAATCTTTGCTTCCTTTACTTAACATATTGCGTTTCTGAAAAGTACCACTCCTACCGAATTTCAACCTAACATAAAGAAATTGGATAAAAATAAAATTTAGTGAAAGATTTCTAGCCATCGCTTTCATTATATCGTCATTTAATAAGCAACACCACCGATCTCAAATCCCTAGATTTTCCAAGACGAAGGTAATACGGAAATTTCCGCTACAAATAACGAATATGGATGATTTCTTTTTTGCATCTGAAACAGATGCATGTTCCTATGGGATGTAAAAAATATCCTCAGTCTTCAGTATTGCTGGAGAAAAATTTAGTACTGAAGTATTTAAAAGGTGTTTGTTTCTAAAATATTTAAATGCAGAACGAAACATTTAATATATATACTTTAGTTATTTTAACGTTGCGTTTTAGAAGGAACATTTCCACTAGACCTCAAAATTTTTTACGACAATCAGACGATGAGGACTGAGCTAGCATCCCCTCTCCAAACTTCCGCACCAAACCAGCGGGAGGATTTCTGACTCTCCATATCCTATTCAACGCCCACCAGGCTCGCATACGCGGCAGATTTGCAGGATTCGGGTTTCGGACATGGATCCATTGGTCTCGAAGCCTCGCGTCTCGACAAAGTATATGATAGAAATACGTTACACTACAACATTTCTGCAATGCAATAAATGACTTTTTCTGCGAATTCCCAAGATCAGCGTTGATATATTGGCTAAACCTCATCCTTCACACTCGAGAGTCAAGGGTTCGAGACCCGATTTCATCAAAGATCCCCGGGGATGAGCGTACGTCCCTGGTTGTGATTTAGAAATCAGTACAGGAGAATGTCGACTAGGGTCAAGTCCTCGTCATCTGATCTCGGTACAAAATCGAGAGGTCTGTGCCAAATAAGCCCTAGAATAGCTTCAAAAGTTACGTTAATGTAGGTAAACTAAAATAACGAAACGGACGCGATGTTTTCTGAATGTACAAAAAATATTAATGAAAATGGTTGCGAGTATTTTAATATCTAATTATTTTAATTGGCAAGCACTTCAGGATAAATTAGATTTTCTGTGAATTAACTTGCATCTGAGTGTACCATTTTAAGTGTATTTTCCGTATGAATGCAGTAATTTCTTCGTGTCCGACAGCTCACTCAATGCATCAAGTGCACATATTTTTATTTTAGGGCGATAGTGAGGGTATAATGAACCTAACGACACCAAAATTATTCACCAAAAGTCCCACAAAAGGATGAAAGATTAGTGCAAGGAAAAGCTTATTGGCTTTTTTGCAAGATTATTCGGATATGATTACGGTGAAATTATCATCTAATTATGATATAATTTATACTTGTAGTGCAGAATCTCAATATAGACGAGTGAAGTTTTAATTCGAATATTATTTTTGACATTTGAAGAAAATGCTGATAGAGATTTAATTTTCCCTTCTGGATTTATTTCAATCACAATGTGATAAAGAAATTAGATATTCCCCCGTTATTTTTATGTTTTCTGTATGCTTTCTATCAAATTTATTTGCATATAATTTTCCAAAAACGGTCAGAATTTAAGCAGCTCCTCATTTCTCTTTCTAATGATAAAGCATTTTATTGAAGATCCATAAAAAGTATAATATTTTTGATTTAATATCTATTACTTTATTTCTATTTGGACCTTTAAAAAATGGTATTTAGAGACCGACAATTTCGATACTCTAAACGAATAATTCTTCGAACTTTTATAACTGATTTGGTTTCGTGGATCCGGAGACGTGCCTTCTTCTGTACGGGAACCATTTTGACACTTGCTTTGGATTGCATAGGTTTAGGGCACTGTAACGGTGCGTTGCCTATCTGAAAACAATCTGAGCTACAATCATAAAAAAACCCCGAAGTTGCTACAATATTGGGTCTTTTTTATTAAAATTTATATGATTATAATAATTTATGGCAGCCCTGCATAGTATTACCCCTCATTTGCACTTTTTAAGGGACCAAATATATAAAAAATGCAAATAGAGGAAAACCACTGAAGTATTTAAAAATGCTTAGGAAATCTTAGGGGACCAATAAAAAGAGTTTTAAACTTCGAAAAAAGTTAAAGACCGGGACGTTAATGATGAGTAACACTCTATTACAATACGTTCGTGTCTGAAAAGAATAAAACTATCTACAAACGATATCAAAGGATTTTTTTATGTAATGTTTTTCATATAGAAACAGAATTAAAAATAACTGATAAATACTAAAGAAAATGGATCACGGTTATCCATTAATCTTATTTTACTCACGATGCATAGAAAACGTTTCATATTCACAAAGGAGTACATTTAACACAAATGCCGACAGATCGCCCTACTTTAAATATAGAGAAAACAGACAAAGGCATTTAAAATTAGCGCGAACTTTATTACATTAATTTGTAGTGTTTCATTACGAAAACCAATATTTATGAAATAACATCGATGACTGATAGATACGATTCAATAATAAAATTTTTTGGCATTGTGTTTCTCACAAATATGTTCTATTCTCTTAAGTATTCACTATTGTTGTATCTTTGTCCAATAGTTCATGCAGTTTCTCAATAGGTAACATTTACATTGATAAATGAAATAAATTTATTTTTTAAAATATTTGTTAAAATATCAGAAATTAATGGAATATTAGTTAAAATATATAAAATATTTGTTAAAATATCAGAAATTAATGGAATATTAGTTAAAATATATAAAATATT
>BGPR01010383.1:0-26231 GCA_013235015.1 Araneus ventricosus | reverse complement strand
AAAATATCAGAAATTAATGGAATATTAGTTAAAATATATAAAATATTACTTAAATAAATTAATTTCAAGCATTAATGCATTACTCTTCTCACATATACGCGTTATTTCTTTAAGTTTTTACTATTGTTGCATGATCTAGATTACTTGAAATAATAACGAATAGATATGGTGACACAAATGTGTGAAAACCTTTCTCCAATAGATCCATGCATTTTCTCACCAGGTTAACATCGACTCACATTAAATCCTTATAGGTGTTTCAAAGAATATTTTCCAAACGAAAAATTCAAAATATGAAATCCAAACAAAAGCCTGCGTGTGACTAATTTCAAAACCGTATCTCTTTAACGAAATAGAACAGGAGACGCTACACTTCTATGTGCAGTCACTCAAAAAAGTATTGGGACACTTGGTATGCATAACATGTAAAGCTGTTTTTAAAAATGTTAATCACATTATAACAAATACAAAATTAATCAAGAAATGCTTTAACATTTGCTGTACAGTATATGAGGGAAATTTTCTTACTATTTTGGAATTGCAATTTGATCTAGCCTATGAAATATAACTTAAACGCAAACAATTGTCAAAAAAGTATTGGGACAATTTTGAAATGAGAAATTTAAGAAATATATAGAGCATCAATAAAATTTAATTTACTGCCACTTTTTTAGACTATAATTTTAGACAAAGTATCAACAGAAAAGGCTTCATATGGAGCGATGGCGAGAAACAAAGATATTTCAGTTGATGTGCGAAATCTGGTAATAAGTTATTGGAAAAATGGAAAATAAGTTCGTTGTATAGGAGAAATCTTGAAGCTCAGTAAGTCTACTGTTTTTAATATTATTCTCAGGTTCAAGAAAACAAATTGTGCTGAAACCAAGCAAAGATCAGGGTGCCCAAGGACATTTAGTGAATTTGAAGAGAGGTGGATTGTGAAACAAGCTCACATTAATCCAAAACCTAGCGCAGTAAAATTGACTCTAAAATGCAAAAGAAGGTTCCGGGAATCTGTAAATCCTGAAACTGTCAGAAATGTTTTAAAAAAGAAAAATTATTACGGCAGAGTACCTCGGAGAAAGCCCTACATCAGCAAAGCAAACAGGAAAGCTAGACTGACATTTGCTAAAATGTACGTAAAGCAGGCAACAGAATTTTGCAAAAATGTAATTTTTGTGGATGAAAGCAAATATAACATTTTCGGATCACATGGCAAGCAAAAAGTTTGGCACACACCAAATACAGCATTGCATATCAAAAATTTGCTGCCTACTGTAAAATACGGAGGTGCCAACTAATTAATTAGTATGGGATTGCATAGCAAGCTCTGGTGTGGAGAACTTAGACTTTATAGATGGTATAATGAATAAATATGTCTACCTTGTGTGACATTCTCAAGCGAAATTTAAAGCAAAATACGAGAAACTTGGGAATCTCATTACATTTTAAATTCTACCAGGATAACGACCCCAAACATACTGCTGATATTTGCAAGTTATGGGTCCTCTACCACTGTCCTGGTGTGATTAAGACCACTGCCCAGAGTCCAGACATTAATCCCATTGAACATGTGTGGGATTATTTGCAGCAAAAAATCAATGAACACAATATTTCTAACAAGCAAAGTTAAGAAAATATCTGATCGAAGAGTGGGCCAAAATCAGCAGATCATTTTGCGCAAAATTGTTCAAATCCATGTCAAATCAACTGCGAGAAGTCATAAATTGCAAGGGTGGCCCAACAAGATATTAACTATCAAGTTAATATTTTTTTCTTAATTTATTGGACAGTGTCCCAATACTTTTTTGAGCAGATTTTCTGACTTGATTTCTGTTACTGTAAATTGTAATCATAAATGCATTAATATATGAATTTTGTTTGGGTTACTATGGTTTGCATTTATCAAAATGTGACATACTTCTTTCTTTGTTTCATTTGTATATTTAAGTTATACTTTATGATAAAATCCTGTGAACTTGTATTGTGCCCCAATACTTTTTTGAGTGACTGTAAACTGTCGAAAAAAATCCGAATTCTTCATGGTGTTGCTACTAATTGGCATTTGGTTCGGTAATCCCATATGAAGGACCATGGATGTATAGAGAAAGATCCCGCATAGAGAACGAATAAGGCAGCTTTGAGTTTTTACCTTCTGTCAATTATATACAGAACTCCTCCCCATTCCCCCTTGCCTGACGCCATTACGGCAACCGAACCGGTAGAGTGGATAAAGGACAGCACTTATATACATTACACCACCTGCATCCCCGTGTATTAAAGCCATTCGGCTCCTTTCCGGTTTCGATGGATGGAGGTGACTTTAATTTTTTTAGAAAGGACAAAAACAAATAATAATGAATAAAGAAACATACACTGGACAAAGAAACAAACATAAGAACATCATGGAAAATAAAACAATATTTAAAAATAAAAATACTTTTTTTTTCAAAGACGCGTAAGTAGCCGGAAATGTGTGTCAGTGTGGGTGGATGCGTGCTCAATGATTATCCTATACAGTGAGAGGTCGCGGTGGCCTATTGGTAAGGTCTCGGCTTTGGGGCCGGAGGATTCCAGGTTCCAGACCCGATTCCACTGAAGATCCGTCGTGTATGGGGCCTGTTGCACGCTAAATGATACGTTGTGGCCAAACGTCCTCCCGTTGGTGTGGCGTGGAAATTTGGAGAGGGGGCATCCTCTCAGATGTCGTCCTCGTCATCTGACCGTTGTTCAAATGTACGAGGTCTGTCCCAAAATAGCCGTCGTGTTGCTTCAAAACGGGACGTTGATATAACTAAACTAAACTAAATTAACTCTACAATGAAATTGTTCTCATCACATATGAAGCGTATTAGGAGTTTAAGTCGGGTTCTTGACAAGTTATTCGTTAGAAGTTATTTTTCAACAACTGTAATTTAAGTGGCACTGTAGGAGTTTGGAAATGCCAAGAGAGGGTAAACCGACATTTTGTGGCATAGTGCATTGGATATCCTTTTCTCCGCACGAGCAGTTGTCATGTGTTCGAAGACTGAATTGATGAAGGTATGAAGGGAAGAGCCCGTCTTCTGTAACGAATATTAGCTCTTCTCTATTCCATACGAATCGCCGAAATTGGACAGAAATCAAAATTTCAATTCTGTTAATTCGTCCATTTTAAGGCCTAAATATTTATGTTTTAACGATGTAAATATGGTGCATCGAAACATTTTTACGAGAAAGCGTTACGTGTTTACATTTAGAGAACAAGTATTTAGAGTTAGATACCATGAATTAATTATTTTAACAAAAGACAGAATGTCTTTAACATATATTAAAGTATCTAGGAAAATATGTTATTACATCCTCAGACGGGAAATTCGTTTGTCTACAATTCCATGCAATAGTTTTATTAAAAAAGATTAAATCTAAGGTTAGGGGTTTTTAATGGCTAAAAGATGAAATAGAGATGTTATCTTGAACTGGAGGGATAGGGCATAAAGCAGTTTTATATACTAGTAGTCCTTATAAATTGGAAGTGGTGTAAGAAAAAAAAAAAAAAAAAAAACCAGCTTCTTTAACGCTTTGCACTCTCAGGTCGAGTCAGACGCGACATTCTGAATGATGCATCTTTTACACATTATTGTTGGATAGAGCTAATTAAAAAACAATATAATATCAAAGACACACATTAATTTTTAGGAATTGAAACAAATTAGTAACAATATTCACACCTTCCTAAAGTGCTACATCAATCCATATGTTCACACGTGTATGATTACGCATCTGATTATCTTTTGAAGTGCAAAGGGTTAAAGACAACAAATGTTGGATCGCGATGAGCAGAAACTGAGGTTACGTAGTTTTGCATCATACGTGAAGAAATAATACAGTGCATAAAATGTTATACTTGGGTTCATACATTGCGTGCTGGTGCAAATTGGAGAATCCAAAAATATTCTTGCTTTAATTGCGCTTAAAGAATTTGGTAATCCAACCCAGGAAACCAGTTTCCGTAATTGGACCGATGGAACATTTTTAAGCTATTTTTTTACTAATTTAAAGTGCATTTCATAAAACGTTGGTTATTTTTTTCTGAAGAGAAATAAAATGTATTGTGATAAATTAATAAAGAGCACCTAACATAAATAAAACGGATCTATAATCAAACTTTCCTTTTCTAAATTTTCAGAAAAGTAGGAACGTATACTCTAATATAACGACAAAGTATCGAGTTTCCTGAAACTATGGAATAATTTATTTATTAATTTAAATTTGTGGGTTCTTCCTTTTGCTTTTATTCATGTAAAGTGTTTCCGTTTTACAAACATTTAAAGAATTTGTAGGATCAAGCATTCGAACAATTTTAAGTGTGTGTTTGGAAATATGAGTCTAACGAAATTTCCAGCCAGTATTACTGCGTAGTAGTGTTCATACGAATTCATGTATGGAAGAATTTTTTGTTTTGTTTATTTGCGGTAGAGTAGCTTTTCCGGCGGGCTCATCAACTTCCGGTGATAATGTTAATTCAGTGGGAATAGTCAAAGGTTTTAAACTCTGAAGATATTATTTAATTTTTAAATTGGAGTTTTTTAATGTTATAAAATATTAAGTCATTGAAATACATAATTCGGCAGAATTCTTATATATTTTATATTCTGAAAGTAATTGACTAATATTTACATCAGTTCGCCTAATGAAAGAGAAGTCAGCCTTTTCACTACAATTGATCAGACCCAATATACGTGATTCAGGCCGTAGTTGGCGAGGGCATCAATATTTTATGAGCCTTCCTGATAATATTAAGAGTACCGAATAATATCTTAAATGCAGCAATGAACGTTCCATGCTCAATTGATGAAACTAAATCCGATATAGGCTTTAACATATCAATATGACAATGCTGAGCCTGCGGAAGCGAACTAAAGAAATCAAATTTCTTGGAGTTAAAAATATAAATTTTGGAAGATTCGCAAAATTTATACCGGCGCAACAAATAATTACTAGAAATAATGAAGTGATTACGGTAGAGTGTAAATGGTGATGATATGCAGATAGTGCTCAGGTAGTCATTATACCGATCTTCGAAAAGAAGTTGTTAATAATGGTTTCCGCAACCATTCAATTATTGAGGATGTGTGAACTGTGTCTCGATCAGCTCTGTATCTGTATATCCCCGCCATATGTTGTGATTTAAATTACCCTAAACGAATTTTACCAAAGTGGAAAAATACGCGAGGAAGAATATATACAATGCATCAGCTATAAATTATTGACCACAGTGAAATTAACTATAAATTAATCCGAAATGGCCCACCTAGCTCTTAAAAGAGCCCAGATTCTGATCCTTCGACTTGTCTCAAAATCCATTTCACAGGCCTTCAAGGAAATTAATGGCAGCTGTTTATAAGCAAGTGTCTTCTGATGTAAGACAGGCTTCTTGTACCATAAAAAATTTAAATTGCAACTGCGTTTTAGGTATCAGTATGTAATGGAAGTTTTGGGACTGTAAGTAACACTATTTAGACATAGAATTAAAAATAAATTCACTATTCTCGGAAGTTTCTGTCATGTGTATGCCACATACAATCACAAATCCCGCCTCACAAGCAATGAGAATCGTTAATGACAAGGGCTTCCTGACAGAATTTCGATAACATAATCGCACAAAAGTGAAAGAGAATGGGGAAAACATTGTTCGTGCAATCAAAAAATGAATTGAATACGTTAGTCGCCATGACTTACGTCTGAGATTCGAATCATCTATGTAATGAGATGACCCCTTCTCTTCCATATCTTAACTACAGTAGATAAGGGGTATTCTAAATAGAATGTAGGTATGAATCGAAATTTATTTATTGAACGATTAAGATGCTAACACTGGACATCCATGCCTCTGAGAGTTTAATCGTGGGTCGCGTGGTATCTGACAGACACCACCCTGACTGGAAAACCGAGAACGGAAAAGGACCATTTCGGAGGAGAAGAGTTACATCCCCCCCCCTTCCGAAAACAAACTCTTTTTGAACTAAGCTGGGCAACGAAATACAATTCAAGTGGAGTCTATCAGACCCCGGCGACCTTTCCAAGCTTTAATTAATGCTTTTCGATGCTTCGCATTTCAGTTAAATTTAATCACATAGTATGGTCTGTCAGGATGTTCTGTCTAATTTAATCTATTTTACTATCATTTTCAAAGAAGCCCTGCGCTCAATTGATGGAATGCTAAGTGTGTTTAGAAAAACATCCAACAAATTATTCAGGATGTTACATTTCCATAGAAATCGACATTTGAAATCGTAGAATTATTTTTAAAATTGAAATGATTTATTTAGACTTCTTACGCCCATTTAGGATATAAAAATTCCTAAATCAAAATTTAAAGAATGGAAAATATTACAGATTTTATGTGAAGCTCTGCAGCCCTTCGAAGATGCAAATTGAATCTAATTCTATTCCTTTGTTTAGTTAATATGGATCAAATAATGTCTGTTACTAAATTATAAACATCGCGGATATGTTACAATATTATTTAGTTAAAAGCACTATTTAACACAATTACTACCACCTATACTTATTGGATAAGAGGATTTCGAGAATGACCGAATTTTTACAGCAATCACATTTTTTGACGCATGGTGTAAAGATGTAGCATGTAGAAATATCTGCAGAAGACGTAAAATGGCAGTTGAATTATTTAATTTCATTTATTCTTCATGAAACTACAAATCAGCAATTCAAGAAAATATCCACCTTCTTAATTACACAACAATGAAAGCTTTCTCTCGGAAGTTAATTCTATGAAAAGTCCTCTGGAGAAAGCTAAAAGGGACAACTAATTCAAGAAAATAGTAATTTTTTTTAAAAAGGGAGTAATGAAGCTCCTAAAGTATAACTATACACATTTTGTTTCTATTGTACATGAAATGTGTTGGGATATTTCTTGTGACATTTTAAAAACGGAAAATATTTTGACTAAATGTAGATCTTGTCTAACTTCAGGTAGAGTAAAAATCTTCCAATATGAAACTGATCTATGAAAATCAATAATTCAACAACATGTCTGACTGCTTATCCCGCGATTCCCTCGGGCAGTAAGAAATTTCATTGTCTGCTGCATCCTGTGATTTTCTCATCTGATGTGTTTCTTTAATTGTAATAGCCGCTTTCACCGCCATTCGGGCGGGTTCGCGGCCAGCACCCAATTTGAATAGTGCTGCCCCGGTCACCTCGCTGCTTCGAAGCTCGCTGCCACTACTTTTTCAGTTTTAATTACTGCAAGAATATCAATGGAACAGACCATAAAAGCAAAGTAGATTTCATATTCTTTGTAGACAACATGTTCCTTTAAAATTGTAAAATGTTTCAATAAACCCCATCCCCCTTTTGTATAACTTTCTCACGAAATTCGGCATGAAGCTTCAACTTCATTCTCTCATTTAACAGCTCAGAATTCCGTAAAAGTTTTAACAACTAATATTTTGTTGCCAATCTAATAAAATTAAATTTAGAAAGTAAAAAAAAATCTTTTGCTAATGATTTTAAAATAAATATTAACTAAAACGAAGATAATAATATTTATAGATATGTCTTAAACAATCGTCTGCCATTAAATTAAATTGGAATGAAATGCAGCAGAACTGTATACAAATGAAAACTACTAATTTAAACATAAGTAAAGCGTAACATTCTGATCCGTTAGTTATTTGAGAGAAGTGATGTAATATATATATATATAAATTTGCGAAATCACTCCAGTTTTTAAGGCTCAGGAACATGGTACTATTTTGCAAATAAATCTCCGATATTTCTGTTAATATATACCGTTTATTTTGCAATATATCACCAGAATTAAGTATGTAAATTATTACATTACTAATACACAAAAAATTCTACAACTACATTTGAGCTCTGGAAAAAATATTTTCTAGTTATCGCTATTTCACATTCTAAATCTTATCAAATACTTATCCTTGTTTCTTCATGAGTATCGTTCTCTGAAGGACAATAGCGAATTGATATGGAGACTTTGATTGTTCACCTGTTTGAATTCAAAATTTTTATTCTTGAAGGTGGTAAAATTTCAGTTAAAGATACTTAATAGCTCATAATCGGATAGCATTTCATCTCTATCAAAGGTTTCAGAATAGATGGGATGTCATCAAAATATGATACCCAAATAAGTTCATTCACAGGACGATTCAGAGAGTCTTTTCTTCTAATCGCGAAACTGTGAAGGTTCGGCAGCTGATGAAAATGAAAAGTCCAGGAAGTTGGTAAAAATGGTACTTGATGTTATAATCCTGCATAAAGGGCATTGCTTGTCTAGAAGAGAACATATAAAAAAAAGGCCTGTCAATAGAATTCATTAATAGCTCCTTATCTTCCATTACCGTTTTCAGCCATCTTGGAAAATATTATAATCTGTAACGGTATGTTGACAATAAAATTTAAAAGGAATTTTGTTTTACTCAGAAAAATTATATAGTTATAAAACGCTGAAAGTTAAATGATAACTCATATCAATAATAATATCAATCAAACCCAATATCAGAAGCAGGCGAAGTATGAATTGCAGATGATGTGAAAGTAAAGGTTTCTAAACACTTCTATACACATTTTATGTTTAACCATTATGTTCATATATTTTATGGTGGCCTTGAGGTAAGGTCTGGGACTTCGGGGACAGAAGGCCTCAGGTTCGAATCCAGATTCCTTAACCTATAAACATCCCTCACGTATGTGAATCCGATGCACGTTAACCACTTAAGTAGTTATACCGAGTTTTCTCGTGCATCGAATTATGACATTTTTACACTTATAATCTGAAATTACATCATTCGTAGACGTAATAATTCGACAAAAAAAATGAAGAGTAACTCCTTAACATCTCAAGTGTTTTATGGACTCTTAATTGAATTAAAACGTCAACACATTCCCAAAACAGAAAGTGTGATCTAATTGGACAATAGAGAAAATGAATTAATTAAGTGGTTAAATCTGCGTTGTTAGCCAAGCGTTCTCCCACTGGTGTGGTGCGGCAATTTGAAGACGGGGAGTTGTTCTCGTCATCAGACAGCGGTTCAAATTTATGAGGTCCATCCCCAAACAGCCCTCGTATTGCTTCAAAGCTGTACGTAAATATAATTAAAATAAACTAAATCAGCGCTTGCTTAATAGTATGTCGTACCCCTAGATGAACGTTCTGGCAACTAAAAAAGTGTGTTTTGAGTTAAGGTTACAGAAAATAAGCTTGAAGCAATGGGAAAAAATGTTACCTTGTGCGCGCTAGCAGCAAGCATGTATATATATTTAGGTTTTTTTTAACCCAGGTGGGTATCGTTTTAGGCCTTTCAATTGTGCGAATGACTTAAAAACAAACTCTTCTGATTCTTTAATGTTTCATTTAGGGATGCGATACGGTAATGCATTTTTTCCAAAAAGTATTGCATTTTTTGAGTAAAAAAAATTTTCTCAGTGTATTTCAAAACCGTTATAATATTCAAGGAACAAATCTCATTCGGGCATTAAAATATTTTATTACCCGCCGATATCAACCAGTAATAAGGAATCCCTTGTTGTGTGTGTGATTTGATGAGGTCGAGTTTAGTTTAATTATATTAATGTTATTTTTGAAATAATACGAGAGCTATTTTGAGACGGATATCGTAATTTTGAACTGCGGTGAGATGAAGAGGACGACAGCTGAGACGGCACCCCCTCTCCAAATTTCCCCACCACACAAGCAGGATTAATTTTGGATTCTACGCATGATTTAACGTGCAGCAGGCCCCATACAAGGCGTATTTTCTGTTGAATCGGATTTCGAACCTGGAACCCTCTGGCCCGAAGTTGTGACCATAGCACTAGGTAGCCGCGACCTTGAGGAGGTCGCAAAACTTTACTAGACACCGCTTATTTCATTTTTGAAGTAAAACTTCAAATTTTATTAAACCTAGATAATTCAGTGAAATTCTTTTAAATAAAGAGTCATTTAAACACATAATTAGACAGAATTCTTATGTTTTATTTCTAAAGGTGCATAGAAACTTCATTGTGCAGCGGGTACTGAGTCAACGTAATCTGCCCTTAAAAACTGTAACTTGAAATTATATCTAAGAACTATGGAGGATAGCTTAGAGGATAAATCAGAGCAGCCGATTGTTAACTTTAAATAAATTCGATAAACACATATGATCAAGCCAATAATTAGAATGAATCCTAAAGTAGTAATATTTAAGAGAGAGATGATTCTTATTCCCAAAGGGGATGCGACAGGAAGAGTCCGTCCAAAGGAAGGACGCGTAGGCGTTAACAAACTATATGATATCACATGTCATTAAGAAGATTTAATTTCATTTGATGGAAAAAATTATATTTTGAAGTAACGCAAAGGGTAGTGAAGATGGGCTAGTGTGGAACTGAAGCACAGGTTATCGAAGGAGCACGATTCGAAGCCAGATACTACTAAATTTAATGTGTATTTGAAATATTGCACAACATATCGATCTGGAGACAAGTGCCTTTAATTGTTGGGGTAGTTCGCACATTCGACCTCTAGTAGCCGTGAGGGAAAGGTGTCCAATTTTCCGCCTCCATGTCAAACCTGATTGCAAACCTTTTTGCAATCTGATTCGTTTCGGACGATCTTTGAATTATCTTCCTGAAAATCGTCAATAGTGTGCCTTAGACCTACGGATGGGGAAAACCTAACGGTTTTAACTGAAAATCGTTTTTTTTTTTGTTTCGATTAACTAGTTTTTTTCGGTCATTTTTTCCGGTTTAAACCGGTTATTTTTTTAAATCCATAAACCGAGAAAAAAACTGACAAAATCATCTATCAAAAGGCTCGATTTTAGGTTGGAGAATTGAAGTTTTGAATTTCGTCATCTTAGGCCTATAAACAGCCACCGCTTCCTCGAGGCGGACATTGAGATGGTCTGAAATAGTCATAGTCAAGCTTCCATAACTCGATTAGTTTTGTCACAGAAGAGTGCAACATTTTGTTTAAAATCAGTGTGCCAAAAATCTACACTATGAAAATTCGGTTGTAGGTATGTCCGGCTATCTTCTCACGAACCACTGAATCCTGAAAAAAGCGGGAAATACAAATAAATGGGGAATAATCCAAGGAATACATTTAGACCATTTAAATTCGGAAATTACAATTAGTAAAAAAGATATTAATTGAAATTGAATTAACAACAATACTTTTAATTGTACAGAGCAATTCAAACCGTTTACATTGTTTCAACAAATATTTAATTCCGTGTTTCTCTCTCGTAGTTCAAAACTTCAACAATGCAATATGAAAAATTGAAGAATGCAACAAGTCAATGTGGATAGCGTTATGTGCGGGTTTGGATAATTCATACAAAGAAACAGGGGAATTTAAATAGCTCAAACAGGGTTTTTCCGTGAGGATTTAATTTGAGATTTCATGTATGCATTGAGTCTTGCTTCATGCGTATATACTTCAGATCGAATAAATGGAAGTTACATTTGTTTAATTACATCAGGGATGCAGAGTCGAGGAGTCGGCCTTTGTTGGAGGAATCAGAGTCGGTTAAATATAATGCTGGAGTCTGAGTCGATTTTACTAGTATGTTTTAATTTATAAACTTTGGAAGGGTAATTGTTAATTTAAAAAATGTATTAATTATTATAAAGTTTACTGCTTAAAAGTTTAAAATAATTTTTTTTTCCAAACCTCTTTGGTTTTTCTTCAAACCATCTTGTTCTAAAATAATAAAGAGACTTAATTTGGAAGTTTTAATTGAACAATATAGGATTCAAAGGAGATATTTCTAGAAAAAAAGAGAATATATTTGTATAAAAATAAACTGACGGAGGGGATATGAAAAAATATGGATCTCGAACAACACCGGATTATTTCCTTCCCTCGGTAATGAAGTCAGACAAAAAAATAATTCCAGGAAATGGTATAAATTTCTTTTAACAAAATATTTTGTATCAACAACAACTTTTTGTATTTTTTGCGAATTTTTTAAGATAAGTCGATTTCGATGCGTTTCCATGGACCAATGTTTGAACCGTTCTTTTCCCCTTATTTTTTTAGGAGAGAATGTTGGGCATGTTTACGTGATTGCCAGAGAAGGACGCACTATTCGAGATAGCTCGTGCAACGCCGGGCCAAGCAGCGATCCTGATTTTCGCCGCGTTATTTCCTTCGGTCCGTACAAAAGTGAGACGAAAAATAATTCCGGAATCAGATAGACCAGAGGTTCCCAACCTGTGGTACGCGTAACCCTGTGGTTACACAAAGGACCATTTGGGGGTAGGCGAGCCGTCCTTATAAGTTATTGCGAAATTATTACATTACTAACTTCGTTTGTTCTGGCATTGATCTACTATTGTAACTAATACTATTGTAAAAATGAAATAAAATGTAAAATAAGTCCAGAAAATGTTATTAATTCGAGTCATTTCACACTTAAGTTAACCTAACCCTTAACAATATTGATAAAAACTTCTTTGCATAGACGGATGGTTTCTGGTGGTGGGGGAGAATTACGCTAAAATATAAAAATTAATCAAGGGGTACGCGAGGGAATAAACTTTGGGAAACCCTGAGATAGACCATTTATTTTGCCAGGACACGGTATAATTTATTTGTTTACAAAATAATTTTTTTTTTTGTATTTATTAAAATAGTCGATTTTGACTTGTTTTCGAGGACGGAATGTTAGAACCGCTCATTTCTCCTCATTTATTTAGGAGAGAATGTTGGGCATGTGTCACGTTACCTCACTCCTTTCCTTAAGGGAATGAAACATTATTCGAGATAGACCGTGCAACGCCGGGCCACGCATCTAGTATTTCAATAAATATGATTAATAGGAGCGAGGGACGGTATAAAAAATTAGACATACTTTTTTTATTATTATACATATAGACGCAAACAATAAAAAATACAATTATTTACGTCTGTACTCTCTAATTTCTTTTTTTGACAAGAAAACGTCTTTCCGCTCGTTACAGTGACAGTCGGTCGAACTTTTTGGTGTGACAAAATACTGTCAGATTTGAATCGTCAATAACTACGAGAAAAATAATGTGAAAAGAATGGTTGACCCCACAACGGATAGATCATATCTGTAAGAATTTGTCGCATAATATTTGTTTTGCTTGTGACGTCATCGTGCCAGTGTAGGGACATGCGCGGGATTCTTATGAATTAACTTTATGTACGGTTATAAATAAGTGTAGCGTGGAAACGCATTTTGGTAGGAAGTTGATTCTGGTGCCATTTTAAAAAGCTTAAGAAGTATTACTAGGACCAAAAGTGAGACAATAAAATATTTATAAGAATATAAGCAAAAAAATCGCCAGCTTTTAAAACCTATTTATAGAGAGGTCTTAACAAAATCATCTCATATTAAAACCAATTTATAGAGAGGTCTTAACAAAATCGTCTGATATTAAATTTAATTGGAATGAAATGTAACAAAACTGCATACAAATGGGAAAAAACATTTTTAACTTACGAAAATAAAAAAGGAACATTCTGATTCGATAGATATTTCAAAGAAGTGACGTAATAAATCGGCGAAATCAGTTCAGTTTTTTGAGGCTCAGGAAAACGGTACTATTTTGCAGAAAAACGTCCGCTATTTCCGTTAATATATTTCGTTTATTTTGCAATATCTCTCGAAGATTAAGGGTGATGGGCGGCAGACGACCCTTGATGACATATCTAGACGTCATAAGATTTGATATGAAATAAATTTGTTGAAATCCGTCGGGTGGTTGTGGCTGGCGAACTGTCCTAAGGTTTTTCCCCATATAGAATGTATGGTTGAGAAATGTTTTTTCGATGAAGTACGAAAATTTTGCGGGTGGCATATCTCGACGTCAAAAGCTTTCATTTGAAATAAAAATTGTCGAAATCCGTCGGGTGGTTGAGGTTGGCGAACTCTGTGAAGATTTTTAACAAATTATTTTTAATACATAGACTCTTCCATGACTACCGATGCTCTTCGTAGAATTCGATCTGCATCGTATATCCTCTTTGGCTGAAAATGAAATTTCTTTACTCGAGAAATTTATTCTCATCATCTCAAGGTTTGTCAAATGTGTATTTTCCTATTTTGACTGAAGGATCACTGTCAAAACCTTGATTTGCAAGCAGTGTATGTCAGTATAGTTTTCACTCAACTTAAATCATTCTTTTTCCTTAACTGTTACCCGCTCGAAAGTGGTTGCTTGACAATAAAGATTCGAGAATTTGTCGCGACTTTTGTTTCCAGAATCCTTGTTTAGACATTAGATACAATATCACTTGGAAACTGAATGAAGTACGTGATACCTTACCAGAGAAAATTAAAGTCAGTAGTGACATTGCAGTATCTGACATTTTGCGCAGTGAGAGGAATAAGAAACAGTTTTAGTAAGTGTCATTCATTGCTTCAAATATTATAAGTAAATTGGCGCATTACTTTCTGGAATTCTAATATTATGATTTCTGTTAAGAAACTAAAGTTTGTTAATTAAAACTGAAAGAACAAAGATTCAATATCAAATGCAGATTCTTTCTCCAAATGAAACAATTATTCCGCACAATAAATGATGAAAGAAATGTTTTAATATTATTTAATATTAAACTCAATTATTTCTTCATGGCAAAAAATTTTACGACTTTACAAAAAATTTTCTGCTAGTGCAAATTTCGGATATTTTTTCAAACGACCCATTTCATCTTGTATATTAAGAAACAAATCTGAATCGTTTCGTATGTGAATGTCTATAGCGAGATATTTTCGTATCAATATATTAAAAAAATCATTATCCTGTTCATACAAATGAAACATTTTGTGCAATATGTCGCGAAAACCATTTTCTCAGGAATCTTCGTTGCAAAGTCATCTTCGAATTCGTTCGGATAAAACGCACTACGACTGTGACGTATGTGGTAAAACATTTTTCTATATGTCTCATTTATATCAACATTACCGTGTTCATGGAAACGAAAAACAATATACCTGCGAAGTTTGCAATAAGTCATTTTCTTGGAAATCTCATTTAAATGAACATTACCTTGTTTATACCAAAGAAAAGCCATATGTGTGTGAATTCTGCAATAAGTCCTTTTCTAAGAAATCTAATTTAAATCAGCATTACCTTGTTCATACCAAAGAAAAGCGATATGCGTGTGAAGTATGCAATAAGTCATTTTCTCTGAAATGTCATTTAAATCGACATTACCTTTTACACACAAAAGAAAAGCCATATGTTTGTGAAGTCTGCAACAAGTCCTTTTCTCAGAAATCTAATTTAAATCAGCATTACATTGTTCATACCAAAGAAAAACCATATGTTTGTGAAGTCTGCAATAAGTCATTTTCTCACAAATCTACATTAAATAAGCATTGTTTCGTTCATACCAAAGAAAAACCATATGTTTGTGAAGTCTGCAATAAGTCATTTTCTCGCAAATCTACTTTAAATCAGCATTATCTTATTCATACTAAAGAAAAACCATATGTTTGTGAAGTCTGCAATAAGTCATTTTCTCAGAACTCTAATTTAAATCGACATTTGCGTGTTCATACGTAAGAAGTACCACGTTTGTGGAGAATGCAGTAAGTCATTTTCTAATAAATAAAATTAGAATTGAAAGTTAGAACGTTACCGTACTTATGAATTAGAAATCCATATGTCTGTGAAGTATACTAAATAATTTCACATAAATATCATTGCCATGGGCAATATCTTGTGCATACTGGCCAAAACCATACTTCTGTGCAATTATGCCGCAACACATTTTCGAAGAAATCAGATTTAAATCAACATTAATTTGTTCTATCAATGAGAAAAAATGCTGCCATATGTCTGCAGAGTATGCAGTAAGACGTTTTCTAGAAAATATCATTGATATCTGCATTATTATCCTCATATTGACAAATTCACAAGAGTGTGGAGCTCAATTTAAAATTTTTTCAAGAAGTCTTGTATAAGAAGACATCGTGTTTTCTCCAAGCGTATCCACATCGTGTTCTCCATAGGAGTATCCATATTCGTGTGAAATTTGCAGCAAAACTTTGTTCACTGAAATTTATCTGTCACATGTATTAACGTAACCATAGGAAAGAAAAATATTATGTTCGTAATGGTATTTAAAGAATCATTTAAAACAAGTCTATTTTAAGAAATCATATCTTTCATACCCATCAATAGCAGTATGCTTGTTGAACGTGCAGTAAAATCCTATTCTCTTAAAATTTTAGATATTTATCTTTGTTTTTAATTGTAATAAATACCATATGTATAATATTTATCAGAAAGCATTGCGAAACCAGTCTTGTTTAGGATATAATAATCACACTCATAACGTCAAAAGTGTCACATCTATGAAGTGTGTGATTAAATATTATCCCTGAAGTGTAATTTCAACCCATCTGCGGGCTAACTCATTTAGACAAAAAAAAATGCGTTGAGAGTTTTTGCATGTTATTGAATTGTCACTTAAAGGTTATATTGCTTATTTACACATTTGAAAAACTATGTATTGCAAATTGCATTTTACTAGTGAGCAAATATTTTGATTGTATAAGGCACTGAAAATAATGTACTGTAGAAAAAGACGTAAATATTCATTTCATACAATAAAGAAATGGAGTTGATTTTTTTACCATGTAGAATGCTACATCTTCCTCTTTTATAATAGTATTTCTATAAAACTGAGGTTATGTTTCTTGATTCTTATTTGATGCATAAATATACATAGAATACTATACATTTTCGTATAGAAATATCAGATGCTGCAAAAAGACATTTCAGAATGTTTAGTAATTGGTTCCAATAATAAACACAATTTTAAAATACTTCATCCAACTGTTGAAGCAATTCATAAAAAAGTTGGAGGAAATTGTAGAAAATTGACAATGCTATAAATAATACTATAGAATTTTGAAAATGCTATAAATAATACTATAGAATTTTGAAAATGCTATAAATACAATGCTTCTTAAGACCATTAAATTACAAATGCACCCTGCACTGGTGAGCAGTGGATGGATGTTGTTGTCATTGTGTTTATCTGCATGATATGCTTAATTGTAATTGCCATTTATTTAATGTAAACATTTACGAGAATTTTGAATATTTTGAAACGATTTCCATACTGTATTGTAATTAATGGTATTTGATTAATGTATATCTTTTTGCCTTTCTTTAGGAGAAGGAATTTTTAATCCGTATTTTGTTATAAGAAAATGTATTTCGTTAGAAATTTTTTTGTTCTTTCTGTGTGAATATATTATTGCAATAAAGAACTTGATGAAATGATTTTGTATTCTATTTCCTTTGGACAATATTGTTTGAAACGGCATGAAAATATTTTTTCGCTTGGTTGTATTGAAAACTGTGAATTAATTCAGTAAGCACAGTTCGTGTTTATTGATTTTTATTAATCTTGTTCAATTAATATTAATAGTAACTCTAGAAAATACGAAGGATTAATCTCGGTATCTGCCTGAAATAAAACATAATTACACATCCCTTTCTGAATACCTGCCGCTCCACTTCGAAGAAGTTTCTCCGTAAAGGAAGATCATTACCTAGGAAATATAAAAACCAGGCAGCTAAATAATAATCCTTAATTTTTTGAATATAATTTATATTCTGTCTTGGAAAAGATATATTCTGATATTTACTTGTATTTTCCCGAAAAGATTTATAAAAATTATAATCTATTTTTCAATATCCTAAACTCTTCACTTTCTATACTTTATTTAACATATTGCGTTTTTGAAGAGTACCATTCCTACCGAATTTCAACCTAACAAAAAGAAATTGGACAAAAATAAAATTTAGTGAAAGATTTCTAGCCATCGCTCTCATTTTATCGTCGTTTAATAAGCAACACCACCGATCTCAAATCCAGAGATTTTCCAAGAGGAAAATAAAACGGAAATTTCCGCTACAAATAACGAGTATGGATGATTTCTTTTTTGCCTCTGAAACAGATGCATGTTCCTATCGGATGTGAAAAATATCCACAGTATTCAGTATTGCTGGAGAAAAATTCAGTACTGAATTATTTAAACGGATTTTTTCTAAAATACTTAAATGCAGAATGAAAGATTTAATATACATATATATTTTAGTTATTTTAACGTTATGTTCTGGAAGCAACTTCTCCGCCGGAGCTCATAATTTTTTACGGCAATCAGACGATGAGGACTGAGCTAGCATCACCTCTCCAAATTTCCGCACCAAACCCGCAGGAGGATTTCTGACCCTCCATATCCGATTCAACGCCCACCAAGCTCGCATACGCGGCAGATTTTCAGGATTCGGGTTTCGAACCTGTATCATTTGGATCTCGAAGACCCGCGGCCAGACGAAGTATATGATAGAAATACGTTGCAATACAACATTTCAGCAATGCAATAAATGACTTTTTCTGCGAATTCCCAAGATTAGCGTTGATATATTGGCTAAACCTCATCCTTCACACTCGAGAGTCAAGGGTTCGAGACCCGATTTCATCAAAGATCCCCGGGGATGAGCGTACGTCCCTGGTTGTGATTTAGAAATCAGTACAGGAGAATGTCGACTAGGGTCAAGTCCTCGTCATCTGATCTCGGTACAAAATCGAGAGGTCTGTGCCAAATAAGACTTAGCATAGCTTCAAAAGTTACGTTTATGTAGGTAAACTGAAATAACGAATCTGACCCGATGTTTTCTGAATGAACATAAAATATTAGTGAAAACGTTTGCGAGTATTTTAGTAACTAACCATTTTAATTGGCAAGGACTTTAGGATAAATTACATTTTCGATGCATTAACGTATATCTGAGTGTACCATTTGAAGTGCATTTTCCATATGAATGCAGTAACTTTCTTCGTGTCTGACAGCTCACTCAATGTATAAAGCGCAATTATTTTTATTTTACGGCGATAGTGAGGGTCTAATGAACCTAACGAGACCAAAATTATTCATCGAAAGTCCCACAAAAGGATGAAATATTAGTGCAAGAAAACGCGTATTGGCTTTTTTGTAAGATTATTCAGATATGATTACGTTGGATTTATCATTTAATTACGATAGAATTTATAGATGTAGTGCAGAATCTCAATATAAACGAGTAAAGTTTTAATTCGAATATTATTTTTGACATTTGAGGAAAATGCTGATAGAGATTTAATTTTGCCTTCTGGATTTTTTTCATTCAAAATCTGATAAAGAAATTAGATACGCCCCCGTTATTTTTTTTATGTTCTCTGTATGTTTTCTATCAAATTTATTTGCATATAATTCTCCGAAAACAGAATTTATCATTAGAAAGAGAAATGAAGAGCTGCTTAAAGCATTTTATTGAAGATCCATAAAAAATATAAAATTTTGGGATTGAATATCAATTACTTTTATTACTATTTGAACTTTTCAAAAAAATTGCAATCAGAAACCCACAATTTCTATACTCAAAACGAATAATTCATTAAACTACACTGGCATAAAAAAAGTTAAGGAACATTTCGTAAAATGAGGAAATTTGCAATTAATACGAAAACTACGTTTCGAAATCAGTTCTGGAGAATCGTGTGACATTCAATAGAGTATCATATACATATTATAGAGAAGATCCGGTCACGAGGGCAATTAGGGGGACCACCAGAAAGGGATGAAGGCGAAAATGGAGTGTCACCCATCCTGTTTCACAGAAAGCTGTTAACGAGATGTAACTTTTATCAATGGTTATGGTTTAATGTGTATAATATTCACATGCATTGTCGTAAGTATATAGCACAAATATTCGGGAAAATATAAATGTTTCTTTAAAAAAAAAACGAAATTTTTCCACATATGTGTTGCTTATGACATGCAGAGTTTTCATTCAAATTATTCAAAATTTGCAGAACTCTTGACATTATGTTACAGAAGTATTATATTAATCTTTGAAGTAAATACGTTGAATATTACAGGATATAGGAGTGTTTGTAAAAAATAATTTTTTACTGCCCATGTGTGAGACGCAGCGGAATTTTTCTGTCATAACTTCAAAGCCAGATATACAGAGCAACTTTAAAAAAAATTTCATTGGAATCCCATTAAAATTCAGAAAGCTGTCGGCATTTAAGTGCAGTGAATTTCAATTTATCTTTAAGAGAAGCTAAATCATGAGGGTTCTTGCACGAACTGATATATTTTAAACTTTAATCTTCGAAGGGTATTCGAGAAAATGCAATTTAAATAATGTATTTAATTTATAAGTGTTCAAACAGATGTGTCTACCTATAGGATGTGAAAAAAAGTTTACACGATACTTTATTCCCTGAAAAAAATTAAGTTCTTAAATATTTAAACATTGACTTTTCTAAAAAATTTAAATGCAGAATTAAAGCTTTGAAAACAAAATATATGTTTAGCTTAAGTATATTAACGTTCCGTTTTGACGCAACATTTGGGCCGGGCCTTATAATTTTTTACCGTAATTAGATGATGAGGGCGGCATCTTAGCTAGCATTTCCTCCCCGAAACTTCCGCACCACACCAGAAAGAGGATGTTTGATCCGCGCAATATCCGATTCAACGCCTACCAAGCTCACATTCGCGGCAGATTTGCAGAAATCAGGTTTCGAACCTGGAGCCTTTTGGTCCCGATCCAAGATAAAGTATATGAAAGAATTACGTTACAATACAACATTTCTGCAATGCAATAAATGACATTATTTGCCAATTTCTACTATTTACCGGTAATATGCTGGCTAATTTAGACTCCAGAGAGAAGTGCTCGAGACCCTATTCCACCAAAGATCCGTCGGGACTTAGCGCCCTCCCCTTGGTGTGACGAGGAAATCTGCACAAGGAAATTTCGACTCGGGTGTAGTTCTCGTCATTTGATGTCGGTTCAAAATTAAGAGGTCTGTCCCAAATAAGCCCTAGTATAGCTTCAAAAGTTACATTAATGTAGGTAAACCAAAATAACGAAACTGAACCTATGTTTTTTGAATGAACATAAAATGTTAGTAAAAACACTTGTGAGTAGTTTAATGTCTAACTATTTTAATTGGAAAGGACTTGAGTAGAAATTATATTATCGGTACATAAACTTCCAATTGAGTGTACCCTTTGAAGTGCATTTCTGTAGGCATAATTACAGAAAATCTTTCCATTCCGGATAGTTCACTCAATGTACCAAATTCAAATATTTTGATTTTACGGCGATTGTGAGGATCTGATGAACTTTACGACACCAAAATTTTCACCAAAAGTCACAAAAGGATCAAAGATTACATGAATACAAAGCTAATTGGTTCTTTTTTTAAAGTTACGCTACAAACTCAATTAAGGTAAAAATGACATCTGATTACCAGAGAATTTATGCATATAATACAGCATCTCAAAATAGATTAAGTTTTAATTCGAATATCATTTTTAATATTTTAAGATCATCCAATTTTTTTGTTTATCTGCTTTATCATGGAAACCTCAAGCTCAAAAACAATTTGATGCTTTAGAATTTTTAGCAATATGCTAAATTTCTGAAAAATAAATCAGATTAAGAAGGAAAAATGAATTCCTCGTTTTCTTCAAAAAATCTTAGTTACTTTCAACAAAAAATCCATTATAGTAGCAAAATATTGTTTCTTTCAGGAAAATTATGAATACCAAATAAAAACATGACTGAAATACATTGCAAATAGGTAATTACATATTATGGAAACAAAAATGACAACGACACATGAGCTGGCACCCACTCTCCAAACTTCCTTACCAAGTCAGCCTGTCGTTCCTCCTTGCTGGGTGGTTTCTTTCCCTTCCGTCCTGTTAGGGCCTTACACCCTGTTTGGTGGGCAGGGGCGGGCTCTTGAACACCCCACCAGCCGCAGGACTTTTGGAGAGGGTATGGTATGTAGACTACGTTTGATTTAATTCGGATGACGAGGACGGCGCCTGAGCTGGGTCCCCTTCTCCAATCGAGGCCGCGGACGCCCAGTGGTAATTTCTCGACTTCGAGAACAGAGGGTTCCAGATTCGAAACCCGATTCCAATGAAGATCCGCTGTGTATGGGGCCTTTTGCACGCTAAATAATACGTGGTGGCCAAACCTTCTCCCTCTAGGGTGTCAGCTCAGGTGTCCCCCTCGTTACCTGAGAGCGGTTCAAAATTACGAGGTCCGTCCCAAAATAACCCTCGTGTTGCAGAAGAACGGGACGCTAATATAACTAAAATAAACCCCCTTCACCAAACCACACCAGTGTCAGGACGATTGCCCCCCTACGGATAACTTCACCTGCATCAGGTGCACATAAACGACGAATCTTCGATGTTATTGGGTTTCGAATCTGGAACCCTCCGTCCCAGAAGTTGAGAGCTCACCACTAGGCCACCGCAGCCCTGAGGAGGTTAAAATTAGCATTTTACTAGAGATACCGCTTAATTAATTTTTGTAGAAAATCTTCAATGGGTCTATTCTCGTACCCCGGTTGGGTTGGGAGCGTTTCGCCTTTCGACCACGAGACGTTAATGGCTTTTTCTCGACCGAAAGAAGGGGTCTGATTCTCGTACCTCGGAAGTTCCGAACATCGCGCTAGGAAGTGACGTATTTCTGCTGCGCGCGCAGCAAATCAAGCGATCGTCATACGAAGTTTTTGTTTCAGATTCAGTTCGAGTTTTGAATCGCAAAAGGAACTATGGCGAAGCGTACGTTTGCTTCCCAATTCGAAATTATGTTGGATTATTTTGAAAAATATCTACAAATTTTAAGTGGGAAAGTTGATCGCATCTTTTCAAAAGACACCAAGGATAAGATGTGGGAAGATGTAACTTCTGCTCTTATAAGATGCACTGTAATGCATTTTTCTTGTTTTCATGAGTCCAATGTTAAAGGGGGGGTTAAACCATTTATCTTTTACAAAATATACATTTATAATAATATTATACATTTATAGAACATAAATTGGGGTCTTTTTTTCAATATATTGATGTAATTTTACCAGTTTTCTAGAGAGAGGAAAAGTAATAAACTTTTTTCCATGCCAATTATTTCAACATGAATAACTCTTATAAATTAATATTACAGACCGTTTGTTTATTTTTCCAATTACTTAAGAAAAGATATTAAATTCAGCAAGTTTTCACGACATTAAAAAAATTACATCTTTATCAAGAAACATTTAAAATTCTTTTATTGTCAGATTTTGCAATTACTTTGTAAATATTTGACAAATTTCTTTGAATTAAAACCCAAATAAGAAAATTGTAATGATATATACGGAATGAGGAAAGTCATTCCATACTCAATGTTAAAAAAATGTTAAAATGTTACCCTAGTTTAGGTTAATAATTTAATTTAATAAGAAAATATTAAGTGATTAAATCTTTAAATGTAATTTATCGTAGCTAATTATCAAATATCATTATTGACTATCTTGATGGAGTAGTAAAAGATTTAACTACTTTTAAAGATTTAATTACTTTAGATTGTCGTATTAAATTATTAGATTAAATTATTTAAATTCGATAAAAGATTTAACTGCTTTTTAAAAAATCTAAAGTAATTGATAAATTCGTCTTTAGATTTGATCAAATGGATGACATTTATCCCGATAAACCCTTTCAAAACACAATTAACGTCTTAGCAGCCTCCATTTTAAACAAAATTTGATAAGTTCTGATATCGAAACAACACTTCTCGCCAGCGAATAGCGTTTACGCCAGGTACAGAACTGGCGAGAAATCGGAGTCCTTTTTTCGAACGAGCGAGATCCCAACCGGTGGGAAAAACGGGTACGAAAATAGCACTTGTCGTTAAAGGGCGGAAAAAGTGACGTCTCCCAACCCAACCGGGGTACAAGAATAGACCCTTACAATCCTTGTTTAGACATTGGGTATAATATGCGCTTGGAAACTGAATGAATTACATGAAATCTTACCAGTGAAAAATACAGTCAGTATGGACATGCAGTATCGGACGTTTTTCGCCGTGACAGGGATAACAAACAGTTTTAAAAAGTGTCATTAACTGCTTCAAATATTATAAGTAATTTGGCTCATTACTTTCTGGAATTCTAATATTATGATTTCTGATCTGAAACTAAAGTTTATTGAAACAGAAACAAAGGTTCAAAACTATTAGATTTTTTTTTTGCAAATGCAAGAATTCTTCAGCTTAATAAAGGATGAAAGAAATCTCTTATAAATATTTAATAGAAAATTCCATTTTTTCTACATGGGAAAAAAGTTTACGACTTTCCAAAACAGTTTCTGTTGGTACAATTTTTAGACATCTTTTCTAAAGCCCCATTTGAACTCGTATATTAAGAAACAAAACTGAAGTAATTTCGTATGTGAATATCTATGGCAAGATATTTTTTATCAAAATATCAAATAAAAAATCATTATCCTGTTAACACTCTGACTCTTAAGCCGGCCGTAACCGGCCATGCAACCTCCATACTAGTGGGGCGGATTTCGGCCGGTTGCTGTTCCGAAAGGGGGGAGAAGGCAGTTGCGTGAGTGGCCATTAAAGGGACCCTTAGGGGAGAGATGAGAGATGAAGGACCTGTCATTCATATCTCCCACTACCCGTAGGGAGGAGAAAAGGCGGAATGGGGCTGACGAATCCATTCCACAAATCAATTAGTAAGAAAACCTCCGTATACAACAGTACTCAGATTTTGAGAACTCTTAGTAGTCAGAGGGTTAATACAAAGGAAAGATTTTGTGCAATATGTTGCCAAAAGCATTGTCTCAAGAATCTTCGTTACAAAGTCATTATCGAATTCGTTCGTATAAACCTCCATATGACTGTGACGTATGTGGTAAAACATTTTTGTGTATATCTCATTTATATCAACATTACCGTGTTCATGGAAACGAAAAACAATATACCTGCGAAGTCTGCACAATAAGTCATTTTCCCGCAAAACTACTTTAAATCGACATTATCTGGCACACACAGAAGAAAAACGATATGTGTGTGAAATATGCAATAAGTTAATTAATTGTTGCATTAATTTTTAGGAATTCGAACACATTAGTAACAATGCTTTTCATCTTTCTAAAGCGCTAAATCAATTCTTACACTCACTCGTGTATAATTATGCATCTGATTATCTTCCTAAGTGCAAAGGGTTAAAGACATCAAATGTTGGTTCGAAATGAGCATAAAATGAGGTTACGTAGTTCTGCATCATACGTGAAGAAATAATACAGTGCATAAAAAGTTATACTTGGGTTCATACATTGTGTGATGGTGGGTATTGGAGAATCAAAAAAAAATTCTTTCTTTAATTCTGTTTAACGGGTCTATTCTCGTACCCCGGTTGGGTTGGGAGACGTCACTTTTTCCGCCCGTTAACGACAAGTGCGATTCTCGTAACCTTTTTTCCAACCGGTTGGGATCTCGCTCGGTCGAAAAAAGGACTCCGATTTCTCGCGAGCTCTGTACCTGGCGTAAACGCTATTCGCTAGCGAGAAGTGTTGTTTTGATATCAAAACGCGTCAAATTTTCGTTTTTAATACAGACAGCTAAGACCTTAATTGTGTTTTCAAAGGGTTTATCGGTATAAATGTAATCCATTTGACCAATCTGAAGAAGAATTTATCAATTACTTTAGATTTTTATAAAAAGTAGTTAAATCTTTTATCGAATTTAATTAATTTAATCTAATAATTTAATACGACAATCTAAAGTAATTAAATCTGTAAAAGTAGTTAAATCTTTTACTACTCCATCAAGATAGTCAATAATGATAGTTGATAATTAGCTAAGATCAATTACATTTAAAGATTTAATCACTAAATATTTTCTTATTAAATTAACTTATTAAATTAAATTAGTGTAACATTTTAACATTTTTTTAACATTGAGTGTGGAATGACTTTCCTCATTTCGTATATATCATTACAATTTTTTTATTTGGGTTTTAATTCAAAGAAATTTGTCAAATATTTACGAAGTAATTGCAAAATCTGACAATAAAAGAATTTTTCTTGTTCCTTGATAAAGATGTAATTTTTTTAATGTCGTGAAAACTTGCTGAATTTAATAACTTTTCTTAAGTAATTGGAAAAATAAACAAACCGTTTGTAATATTAATTTATTAGAGTTATTCATGTTGAAAGAATTGGCATGGAAAAAAGTTTATTACTTTTCCTCTCTCTACAAAACTGGTAAAATTACATCAATATATTGAAAAAAGACTGCAATTTATGTTCTATAAATGTATAATATTATTATAAATGTATATTTTGTAAAAGATAAATGGTTTACCCCCCCCC
>BGPR01010382.1:0-44568 GCA_013235015.1 Araneus ventricosus | reverse complement strand
ACTCCCACTGCACTACTTTAATTGGAATTACGGAAAGGACCCAGTCGAATTTAGGGAAACTCTGTTTGATGGTTTCTACTTGCATCTTTTAACACGTATGCCCAATTATATGTTAACTACAAGGCGACATAACTGGCACTTTCTATTCGCAGGTTTCAAAATATTAGGTCCTCTGCGGTTAATTGAAAATGGCAAAATTAGGCCCTAACTATCTGATTTTATTTTCTCTCGCACTGGAACAATTTATTTATAACTTAGACTGATATACCGGCCTTGCCTTTCAAGATTAGTTAATTCTCACTTATTTTTTTTTAAGTCTTAAAATACTATGAAATATTATTACACACAAATCATTTTATCGTTGAAACATTCTTGATTAAATGAGAGATATCGAATTGAACCAAAGTATAAACAATCAGTCAATATACGTTATTTTGTTCCATTCTTAATTACAATGAAAATTAATTAAATAATTAGTTTTATTATATAAACGAAATAAATTCAAATCAATAGTTGTTCCTGATAGAAGTGTTAATCGTCTGCTTAAAACTTTACCTTACTATGTATTTTTATATAGTATTCTATACAAGACTGTCTTGTGTTTTCTTGAGAACAGTTCTTTTCATAACATTCTTATTCTTGCTAATAATAAAAAAAATTATACTTATTGTGAATGCTGATATACCCGCGTTGTCTCAGGATTAAAATATTTTGTATAAAAAATTATAATACACAAAATCCTTTTATCGTGAAACGTTTAGAATTGGTAGAGAACATCAATTGAAACAAACGATTTTAAAAAACGCCGAGAACTAATTCCCTCCAATATTTGTTAAATTAACTTCATTTTCACAAACACTGAAGTATAAAAAAGTTTTAATGGAGTTTTGGGAAGATTATTAATACTTTAATTAATAAAAACATGAAAATAAACCAAATCAAAAGTTTTTCTCCCATAAATTCAGAATTGTCTGTTTTAAACTTTTCTTTAGTGTTTTCAGGAATTTTTAAGTTTTTTGGCAAACAGTTCTTCGTATATCATTTTTCATCAACACTAAAAAATATGCTATAAATTGTATAAATTAATTTGAAAATTTATTAAAATGAGAAAAAAATTGTACAGAAATGAAATTAGTACCCCTAGAAGCTAATTTTAAAAAGAAAATATGGTGTAAAATAGTTTTTGTTAGATATATTTTCGAAGACATCGGTTAACACCAATCTTGCTAGATTTTATTTCATTAACTTTGGACTTTGAAAATTAGAGTGACTCTTTATTTTGTTTTAAGACCTCATGTGCATAAAATATGTATAATAAACATCTAAACCACAGCTTCCGCTACAGAGATTAATGCTAAGGACTGTCATTAATCTATGCTTGCCCATATTTTCTGGGTGTGCTTTTTGTCAAACAACTATCATCTGCTTATAAAGCTTTATTATCTTTTTTTCTTGTGGGAATTTGATGATTGACTATGTTTTCTTTAGGCATCGTTAAAACACAACATGAAACTCGTAAAACTAAATTATATATTTTCTATAAAGACATTATTTATTATTTCGCAGAAAACGCAGGTAAGATGAAGAGGCGAATTATAACAGCGATTTTTTAATCTTAATTAAATAAGTCTTTAGAATTCTTTATGAACTAATGAAAACATTGCCAAACGATATTTGAAAAAATAAACTGGAAAAATAATGGTAAAGTAATTTCGTTGCTAGCAACTGAGTATAATTAAATTTGCTTTACTCAAATCGTCAGCTTGTAATCAACTATTTTTAAAATTTTAAAAAAAAAATGAAGTAAAAATGTCAGCAGATATAAAATTGATATAATTGAAAAGGTAAAATTTTGAACTTTAAGATGGTATATAAATAGTTTTTTGGGATAATTTGTCTGAAATTGAATACGGAAAAACAGTTTCGTTTAATTTCTATAACTATCTGTTTAATTAACTTTCGGACTTCGAAAGTGTTGATAAACTTCCTCTTGTCTTAAATAATAAGTGTGCAAGTTTGGTTGAAATTCTACAGTAGTTTAGGAGGAGGGAACTACCATATATACACATATACCCACAATGACTTTATTTATATCAGTTACAGAAATGCTTTGGTAATTTGACTTGTGTAAGCAATCTAACTTATAAAAGGCAATAGTTTGTGTGCGCGTGTGTGTGTTTCTTGCGATGTCAGACGAATCTATCACTTACTAACAGCCAGAAATTTAAGTACATAGGTAGTCGTAATGGTGACTGAATGCACCTCCCTGAAACCGAAATTTTAAATTTTAATTTTTTTTTTATTTAATGTTTGTGTTGATTTGTTTGATTTCGCAGTATTTCTCAATAGAAGTGATTTCAAATAACTGTACGACAAAAAATAGATACACCATCGAAAGACGGATTTGCCCAGTAAAGTTAGTTTTGAATTTCTAACCAATTTACTGAATTTGAGAAATTTTAAAATACTCAGTTTTGGCATCAAGATGTTAGTTTTGAAATTTGTTCATTCGACTTTCTAATAACACTATTATTTTCATTTATTCAGCTTATAACTAGAAGTTCTCTCTGATTTGAAAAAGAACGGTTAAAATATCTTTTCCTGTTTTTTTTAAATTAAATTATTCCTGGGCGATGAAGTTATTTGTCGAGCGAAATTCCTTCAGCGACAGTCTTTCAACGACGCTTCAATTTGATTGATGAAGGGTCAGGGTGACGTCATAACCTCGGAGCTTTTTGTCATGTTCTAAGAATTTTTTTTTTTTCATTTTGTTGAAGTCCTGATTCCACGGGCAACAATTTTTTATACTGTTTTGGATTAATGTAATTGTACTGTTTTATGTTATTATCGCGGAAAAATAAGTGGAAAATCTATAATGTGTATCTTTTGTTTTGAAAACTTTTCAGTATCATGGGGATTTTTTTTTTATTTTGTTTAAGTCCTGATTCCACGGGCATCGCCGTGCGCGTACTGCTAGTTAAAAATATAGGGGAATATGAAGCAATGAAAGTTTATGGAAACAATCAATACTGCTTTATTTATATGCCAAAAGATCAACTTTCATCAGTGATATTTTGTGATTCAGACTTTATATTAAAAGCAGAGCATACCATCGGTATGTTAAATTATCAGGCTTAATATGCAATATAAAATTATTGAGTTTAGTTTTGTAAGTTTCCATGAATTTTGAAATATATAAATAGTGGATTCCTTGATATTTTGAAAATAATTTTGGACAAGAAAACAAAATGGCAAATGAGGCAGCTAAAGTTGGGTGGAGGGAGCAATAGTTAGGAAAAGCAAACTAACCAGCACTCTGCAACAGGAGCGAAAAACTAGCCGACCTTCCGGATATTGGTTGCCTTTCCAGAAAATGCTTTCGCAGGGCCTGATAAAGCTCTTTTTCATTTCGAGATGTTGAATACTTACTATCGTTTCTTTTACTATACAAAAGCAATTGCACTGTGGCATTCTTCCCGTTCAACCTGAATAAAAGTTTGAAAAATATTTAAGAAAAGCTAAAAATTTCCAAATATGCCGAATTAAATTTTTAAATTGTCGATTATTCAAATTGATTTAAATATTAAAAGCTATTTCAATACTACATATACACAATTCAATACTTTAAATAATTCGAATGATCTGACAATAATATTGTCAGGTAGCGCTTTTTCAAACAAATACTATAAATGAATATCATATGAAAGAAGAAATTTCCTTAAGTAGCAATCGAAGGTAGCAATAAAATAGGAATCAACTTTGGAGAAAATATCTTGTACACAAAAAAGGGGAGAAATGATATTTCAGAATGACACGTTTTTTTATTTTGTAAGAAATTTTTAAAAACTGCTCCAAAAAATTAAATTAATTAAAAATTAATTTTTTTAAAGTTTAAAGGAATATATTTTAAAAATTATTGAGCTGTTAACACACAGGTCGCTGTTGCATTGCTGCCACTCACGAAGAACTTTCAATTACTTTTTTTATAGAATTTAAGTGGCCTATAAGACCAAATCTACTCACCATGCCTTTTGAAAATCCCATTCAAAAGCAGGAAAAAATTCTGGAAGTCCTGCGGTGAAAGTTGTCATAGTTTCATTTGTTTTATTTCTAAATTTTCGAAAACCAATCCTAGAAAAATCAATATATCCCAAGTCACTTGCATCTCCCTCTAAGGTAAGAATGTAGGTTGCCACATCTGCGAATGTAATAAATTTGAAAAATAGAAGCTAAGACAAATTGAATAGCTATGAGAATAATTTCGGGCAAGAAAAAAACATCGTTGTTAAACTACAGAAAGAGCTTCCTTCATTCATGCCATTTATAAACATTGATTACTGACAAATGCTGAATAAAAATATGGGGTAGACGCAGTTTAGGTCAAGCCGTAGAGTTTTCGTGAGAACTTCGGGATGAAGTCATAATAAGTGTTTGGTAATATGTAATTGAATTATCAATCGCTTTATATAATGCTTATACAGAGAAGTATAATGGTTACAGGGTAGATACAACATTACAAGTCTATCACATGCAGCAAGGGCCTGTGGTAGTTGAAGTAGCACACGTATACCTCACACTGTATCAAATCCAAGTGTCTAATGAAAGTCATGACGATCTTGGTGTTGCCGAGCTGGTTGTATTCCACTCATTCCAATCTAAAATTTGCGTAGCGGTGTCGGAATCGAGGCTTTGGGTAGAGAGAAGCTTTGTTTTCTCTCTACCCAAAGGGGTCTCAAAAGGCCATTTCAATCAGACTTCGAATTATTCGGAATTCCATCAGTGCAATCCATTTGCGTCAATTTTCATCGGTTTCTCACATTGACGAAAAGTTTTCCCTTCCCGTGTTCCAAAAATCTTGGAATTGAGCAGCGGTGAATGCCCCGCTTAATAGACCAGCTACGTACTCGCCTTGGACCGTTTTCTTTCTCGCATTCGCTCGGACCTAGACTTTTTAGGCTTATTGCATTCCTTCGATGCAATCTTCCGTTTGACTGACGTTTTTTTATAATTCCGAGTCATATGAGTTTATAATTTTTAATTATTTGGTAATTTTCACTGAAATTCCGGCGGCTATTCTTATTGTCTCACTTTAGATTCTAGTAGTGTTCCGCGCGATCTCTTTAACAAAATCAATATCCTAACTTAACGCGTTTCCGCTCTAAACTAATTTAAAATTCTATATAAAGTTACAGGCAAATCACATCCTGTGCGAGAAGTTTGGGAATGTTTTGCATAACAGTCAAAGCATTTGCGTCAACTTAATATTTAATCGTTTTTTTTTTCATTATAAGCTTATTCAACAGAACAAATCTTAGTAATAATTTCGTTAACATTTTGTACACGTTCTCAAAGACAACCCTAATTCCCGTTTTTAATGCAAGAAATTTTATTAAACGAATAAATATGCAGCAAGAACTAGCACAGATGCAAAATTTGCATTAGTTCATTTCATTTCTGTTGGCGATACTTGGGAGTACAACATATTATTTAACACTGGGACACCAAATGCAGAAAACAATTTCCGTCTTATCTCCTCTCCCCCTTTCATTTTTATTTTCTCATGTACAAAGTATACAAAGAAAATGAATGCATTGTAATCGTCAAATAATACCCTCTCGTAATTTTGATGAATCTCCACGTTTTAGACTCCGAAAAACCCCTTTTTGGGATTATGCACGTCTGTTTGTAAACATGTTCACTCAAAAATGAATGAGCTAGACGGATGAAATTTGCTCTGCTGTTTTTACGTCAAAATTGTAGATTTCCATCAAATTTTGGACAAGCAAATTTGACCAAAACGCGCCGTACTGCGAACACGAAAGTCGAAAGGAGAACGAACACTTCCATTGGCTGAGATAGCTATTTGCATGATGACGTGCACAATGTGAATTTTTTTTCTCCATATTAGCTCTTGAAACTGACAAATAAACTGAATTACATATAAATAAATAATCCATTGAATAAAAAGACGACGACACAAAATACGGAAAAATATCCATACCAGAGAAAAAATAATTCAATTCTTTTGATTCATACAAATCCTGCAACCCTTCAATCGTGACTCCACATCGATATGCGCCCTGGCGGATGACTGGCGTAGATAACACCTTGGTGGGGTCAGCATAGAACCTAAGCTGGTGGAGATGACTATCCACTGGAACGGGAATCCCATTTTGAAACCAAACGAAGTGAAGCTGACTCTCCTTGCCAGTGATGTTTCGGCCGTGAACAGACACATCACAAGTCAGGAGGCTTTGGCTAGTGTTTGCACTCGAGAAGGAATCTGAATACTCTGGCAATATTCGTGCAGTTACAGCTTTGAAATAAAAAAAAGACATTTACAAACTTTTAAAAAATTCAATAGGTAGTATCATATTTTGTCTTCACGATACGATTTGTTCTCTGACAAAAACTAATTATCCCACATTTGTCTTAACATAATTCTCTGGGGCGAGAAACTACACATTTTTTAAAGCAGATGATCATTTATGATTAAAGTTAGTGACAACTCAAGTTGAAAGGGCGTAGAAAGATACTAAGAACCTCATCACGAGTTAATGACTAATACCTAGTTCCACTCGTTTCAGACTACAGAAATAGCTTCATAAAGTTAAACTAATTTCATATTAAGTTTAATTATACAGAATATAGCAATTACTTCTAATATATTAAGATCATATTTAGGACTATTTAACGAACTTAATGATACACAACAACGTATTCGTCGAAAGAAAATTCGACATTAAAGAAAAATATTAATTCTGTTTCTGCCAAAATGAATGTTGTATTTTAAATAGTCTGTTGCGTAAACGGGTTGGAGTTGGATAAATTTTTTAGAGTAAATTAAACACACTTATGTACAATTTGCAATGGTAGAACAGAATTCCATAAAATAGCACGTCCAATCAACACCAAAAAACTCGGATATTCTTATCCTATATACAGTAACTTGGAATTGGCTAATTTGAAGCTGGGAAGGACCACATTAACTATTTGATTTATCCAAAAATTTGAATTTAGAGAAACTATGTCTAAAAATGAGCACAGGAAGAGAAAACGACAATTTTTAATATAGAAATGGCAATAAGAATTTAAATTTTAATATTTAATAGTTTTAATAATGAATAATAAATAAATAAACAGTCAGAAATTTAAAAAAAATAATAATTATTACAATTTAAAAAATTAACAATTTTAGAAATAATAATTTTAATAAATAAGTAAGTAATTATAATAAATAAACAGAATACAATATTAAGAATACAACAGTTTTAGAATGAAAATTCAAAATAGACAGTACAAATAACATCTAACATATTCAAAGTTTTTTTTTTAAGTGAGAAATGTTTTATTTGTTTTTTGATTGAATGCTTTGCCACGTAAAATATAACAGACATGGTGGACAGAAGGTACGGACGTATTTAACTAGCAAAAACAATCAGAATTAAAACATTTTTTTTTTACAATTTTTAGTTTTCATTTCGAATTAACCAAATTATAATTATAGACTACACTTAACATTACTTAAGTAACAAATTCAAGGGATAAAAGGAAAATTCGAATTACGAACGAATTTGAATTAAACGCATTCGAATTAGCCATGTTCCATTGTATCGATCTAACTGAGATAATTCTTCATATCGAAAGTAAAACAGTCACACAGTGATGGACAAATTAAGTTGAGACTATTTAGAAAGCACTGTATCATAGTACTCAATTCGCACTGCTCATAGTAGAGAAGTAGAATATAAGAAATTTATTATCATTAATTAATCTAAAAATTAATCATACTTTATCTCTGAAATCATTTGAATATCAAATAATCTTTCAATAATGCATTTCGCCTGAAGGTTTCGAACAGTCTCAACGTAACCGTTCCATGAGCGCAGAGTAAACAATTTAGTAGCTAGTTTTAATATTCACTTACACATATTATCCGTATCCTTTTCACAAATAAAGAGCGCATCAGAACAAGTCAGGTTGAGGTTATTAATCAAGGACCTGCCAAGGACTGATCCGATATACTCTGTCACACATTCGGTGTTATTTTCTTTTATTTCAAAATCTAAACAAAAAGAAAAGAAAAAAACATTTTTGGAGGACTTAAACAAAAATGTAAATTATAAAGCAATTCTTCTAATATATACGTACTAGCTGAAATACCTGGCGTTGCTAATATTCTATTCTATTTCTAATATTATTAATGTTAAAAATACTTCCACATAAAATATTATAGTACACAAAATCTTCTTATCGTCTGAAACGACTTTTTAATTAAATTGAGAATATCAGTTGAACTAAAATATTTTTTAAAGCCACCAAAGCCATTTTCTCCATGATTATTAATAATTCCATAAATTATTAATAATTATTAAAGAATGATATAAAATTTAATTAAATATTGCAAGTTGCAACTTGAAGGCGAACAAATACAATGGTTTAAAATATCTGTAGTATTTTCAAACAATAGGAATGGATAAAGGAACAATAGGAACTAAAGATAAAATAGTTTTTCTATACATGGGAAACAAAATTTTTAATTAATAAAAATTAACTATTTCATTGTCACGAAACTTTCTCTAAAGCCATTCTTAAGCTTCATAGTATTTGTGATCGAAATTTGAAGAAAATCTGTTTAATAGTTAGGATTTAATGCATCAGCTATTCAGAATACTGAAGCTTTCTCTTTCTTAAAAGGAAAAGTGTTCATTTCGAGGGGGGAACCTCGGACCTATACGTAGATTTAGTGGTGGGTTGTTTGCCGATCGATCTAGAAAGGCTTCGCTTTGACAGGCATTTCTACTTTTTGTTCAATACTAAATACGGATTCACTATTGGATTTAGATTTCTATAGCGTACTAACTGTTTTTGCGTTTCACTTTTATTAATACAGATGTTTCATAGTACTTGTGAGCAAAATTTGAAGAAAACCTATTCAGTAGTTTGGATTTCTATAACGTACAAACTATTTATGCGATTCACTTTTATTACAACATTGTTTAGCATTCTACGTGCGTCAGTAGAAGAACTTTAACTGTGCACGCAGAGTGGAAACATAGTTCCTAATTAATAAAAAATTGACTATTTAGTTAATTGCCATGAAACGTTCACTAAAACCTTTCTTATGCTTCGTAGTATTTGTGAGCAAAATTTGATGAAAATCAATTTAGTAGTTTGGATTTCTATAGCGTAACAAATCATCCTTTGCTTTGAAATTTCAACAACATAAAAATTTGATTGTTTCTTCAAGAATTTTAGTTACACAGAATATATTACAGAACAGAAAACTTTATTACAGTTGGCATAGGATTTTCTATCAGTTCCATGGTCTATGGCTTAAATAATAATCTGCAATATTTAAACATATCCTAATTATCCAAGGAAAATAAAAGGATAAAAATTATATGCATATCACTGATGTAAGCAGATATATTCGTTTAAGCATATTTGATTATAAATTCAGTGGATAATGACCTTCCTTCTTCCAAAGAATTTTCAAAATCGTTTTTTCTCCCCGAAATCTTTTTCTTTCTTTTATTATTTTTATGGCATATTCTAAAACTAACTAGATCAATCTGATGCGCAGGCATCACTGAACCATCAAAATTGCATTATTTTCGAAGTCGTGATTCAATATTTACTTTTTCTGTTGTTGATATTGGAGTGTAAAAGAGATATGTAACAGATATTGCTTGTTAAAACTAACAAGCATTATAATGATCTCTTTCTAACGAATCTGCAACCAATATCAGCTTCGAAAATGTTACCTAAGCTTTCTTTCTTGGAAAAAAAGTAACGGGAAGCTTGTTTTTATCTATTATCTAGCGTGAAGATTATCAACAATATCAAACTGTGACCTACATCATGAAAATGAAACTTAGATTCTCCTCAGATATAATAAATTTTTAAAAACAGTATGAAATGCCGCTCGGCTGTTTATAAGCAACTCTTTCAGTATGTTTGAAATCGTAATTTTATCTGACAGCTGTTCATCTAATCAGCAGTTCTATGTTGCTTGATGATTAGCACATTGTCAGCACGCCAGACATCGCGAGTGAGGAAACAAGAAATATTTACATTAAATGCAGGATTTCCTTCCCCAAGATAATTTTATTCCTGCCAAAATCCACAGAAAATATATTGATCTGCCTTTTCCTTGTTTGCTTTTAGAAATGCCGACAAGCAGGAATTTTATTACATCAGTAAGTAATTTTTATAGAATTAAATCTAAGATTTTTTAAAATTTATTCGTGAGACGCGTTTGTTACAGTTTTATTCAATAGGAAATATCCTGTCTTGAAATAATTTTTATTATGAAAAGAGAATCCCAATGCTAATAAGATTCGCCTCATAACTTGTAATTAGCATTACGTCGCGTATATGCTTAAAAGTACATCGCGAACAGCTACCTGCAGGTGTAGACGGGGTTTTTTGATCGCCGGGAACGGCCCGGAAACCCCCAGTGGAACCAAATCCTGTCGGTTTTTTCAGCACAAATAGGTTCGTAGTTCAAATTGGAGAGTGTTCGAGTATTGTTCGCCTTTCCCAGTGGCAAATTTTGGCAATATGAGGACCGAGGCGCAAAATTATTTTGAGGCCCCCTCCAAAAAAACACTATTGGTAATATAAATATGTAACGTAAAATAACTCACTTTTGCTTTTAATTTTAGGTCTATGTTTATCTTCATTATTCAATTTGAAGCTAATTCTTGTAATGTTGTTTATCTGATTTTTAACATTTATTTCGCTCATTTTTACAAAGAATATTCTTTATTCTTGGCAAAGTATATATGCTATGTCATTTTTCATAACGTTATATGTAGGGTTGTCATAATTTTCAGGTATTGATAAGGGACGTTTAAGTGCTAAACAAATAAAACATGAAAAAAGTGGACAGGTAATTGTTTATTTTACTCTGATAAAAAAAAGCAATAAAGCTCAAGCAGTCTAATAAAATGAACACGTAGAATAATAAAAAAGACGTAAGGCAATCCCAGTCATATTTGAAAGTTGATTTTACTTCCTTAATTATATCATTTTCTTCTTTCACATGATTATAAAATTGGGGGCAAATCATTTTAAAATCATAATGTCAAATCAAAATTGCTTCAGTTGTCTCCGCTGGCAGCCAGTTTCTTTCGCCCGACCATTGAGTTGACATTAGGGAACAGATTCTCCACATTTGCATTGTGGGCTGGAAGGGCAAATACGTATTCGCATAGCTTTATTAGACATGACTTCTCATCAATATACTTCGTACCTGCAAAAAACTTCAGCCATTTCTCTTGCATACTCAATTTCATAATTGCTTTGCAGTTTTGGTTGGTATTATTTTTGTGTGCCAATTCTTTTGTCCTAAAGGACAGAATAGTATAATCTAATAACAATACAGGCAAAAAAAAGGAAATACTAAAATTATTCCCCGAATTTTTTTTTAAAAAAGCACTTTGAGATGAATTAAGATAATTTTTTGAAATATATATATATATATATATATATATATAAAAATTCTGCAAAGTAAATCATTAAAACCGTTTTCATGGGTCCTTTTTTCTAAAAAGTTACCTTGTTAAAAATGAAAACGTGAATCGTAAAATGAAGCAATGACTTTCGAATATAATATAACTAATGAAAAGTATAGGTGGGTGACAGAATAATGTAAACACTTTTGAATTGCATATTTTTTCAAATATCTCCCGAAAGGTTGAAAGGAGTTTCTTGGAACCTCGACCATGTAAAGACGAAGCTTCAACTCACATTTTACAGGGAAGATTCGATCACGATGGCATTTAGAGGACTGACTAGAAATTGATGAAAGAAAATGATTTAGGACTCACCCCATTTTACAGAAAGCTGATAATGAGTTGCAACTTTCACCAATGGTTTCGCTTGATAAGTACAACATTTACATGCATTTTTGTAAAAAAAAAGGCCACGAATATTCAGGAAGCTATAAAAGTTTTCTTTAAAACTCCAAAATTTTGCCTCAAGTTTTTTGCTTATAACAAACAGAGTTTTCAACCAAATTATACGAAACTTACAGAATTCATGACAATATGTTAGCGAAGTACTGTAATAAATATGAAGTAAATACTTTGAATATTAGAGGAAATATGAGTATTTGTAGTAAATAATTTTTTAATGCGCATGAGCGAAACGTAGCCTAATTTTTCCTTCATAACGTCAAAGCCAGATATAAAGGGCAGCTTATATAAAAATTCCAGTTGAATATCGTTAAGATTCAGGAAGATGCCTGCATTACAGCGATATGAATTTTAGTTGCACTCGAAGAGGGTTTTTCTATAAATGATTTTTTTTAATTTTAATCTTCTAATAGGTATCGACGAACTGCAATCTAAGTAATGTATTTAATTTATAAGTATGCATGAGTATTTAGGATATTCAACTTTCATAAAATTTCATATTACTGTTAGAATCAATTTAATCTCTATAAAAGCTGTTTTGAAGTTACAAATATTAAGACAAACTGAAATAACAAAATATTTAAATGTGGATCACATTCAGGAGAGTTGGTGTTAGTATCTTGCAAATAAAAAAATGCAAAATCTTAATTTAGTAAGTAATTTTTTGAAAAGTAGTAAAAAATTGACAACTTTTTTTAAACAATCTAAAGACTGTAATACAAAGTTTGCCAGGGCTGTTGAGTCAGACAGCTAACTGCGAAAGAAACTGGACAAAACTGAATCTGCAAGCGAATTTGGAAACACGTAACAAATTCCTAAGAATGACGTCCTGAAATTTAAGCGATACATGATTTTAATTTAAATTCAATTCTACTCGGTTTTTAAAATTAAATGAAAGCACTAAATTAAATTAACTTGATAATAATACGCGAAAAAAAGTATTACGATGCGTCTGGCCCCAAAAGTTGCGAGGCCCTCAAGTAGTTATTTACCTACTTTGCCCTTCACAGTTCTACACGTGTCGCGTCTTGGGTACAATGGACGTATCGTCAAGGAATGTCGTCTTCTGCATATCTCGTTTTCTACAGAGCACATTTCTGTGTCACTAGCAGTTTAATTTATCAATAATGATACACATTAGTCGCACTAGGACTTAATTCACCCCAACGTTTCGTTTGGCTGTTTACATTCCCTCATTAATTTTTTTAAAGCAAAGAGGGAGAAACTTTTCAGTGAGGAGAGGATTATACTTTCAACAAGTCTGTAATGTCGTAAATTCGCCGTCGGTTTAGCGCTATGATGTTACTCACATAGATTTTGAGGCCCCTTAGAGTCTCGAGGCGGCCGTCTGTAACGTCTGTGCGGAAATCCGTCACTGCCCCCTCTCCGAGTGAAAGCGCTTCAGAAGACCTCTCCTTACAATGGTAATGATGATTGGTGCGTTCCAAATGCGATAGCCAATTGTGTAGTCGCAAATTAAACAGTGCTGTAACCTGGGTGACAAAAATCGCGCTGTTCTAAGGACGTTCTCACAATTTTTTATTATTTATTTCTCATGAAAAAAAAGCAGTGCTGGAACGTCGTTCCGGCGCTTTCCGTACACCACTGCTTATTTCCACTACACCCCTGGTGTTCGACCCCTTTACTATGGATTGAGATGTTTTCTGCCTTGAAAATAATTTCCTCGAACACACTGCGAGTTGTTCGAGAACTGTTTTATTCGAAAGTGTATGCGCATCTTCATATCGATACAGACGATAGAAGATGATTCTTCTAACCTGAATATAAAAGGAAGAAAGAAAAAGGAAAGTAAAAGGAGGAAATAAAAGGAAAATAATTTTTTAATAAGAAAAAAGGAGAATACTCTCATCGGAAAGGGAACACATTATTATTTACTCTACTAACAGTGCTTAGTCGAGATACGGTGTATCGTGGATCAGTGAATAGCATTTCTATAATCATAAAGAATCATCCCACCCCACCCTACCCTTTGGGGCCTAAGGTAAGCATGAACTCCGCAAATAGCAATACGGTCGCAAAGTAGGCGCCATTATGACGACTTTGTGCATAGATCTCTCACAAGGCCGTCATTGGTGATGAGGTCGCTAATCAGCCACAACACCTTTAATGCACCGCCAACGAAGCCGATTACCAGCTTACCTACACAGCAGCTTCTCATCCAGGAGAACCCTGTCACCCTTGCCAGGACATTACGTGACCAAGCTGTGTGCAATACGAACATTTTTACTTTCTCGTATACGAAGTGTACAAAGAGAAAGTATAGCAATCGTCAAAAAATTCGAACTCGAGATTTTGACGAATCTCCACGTTTTAGACCTCCCTGTGTCCGAAAAACACAATTTTGGAATTACGTCTGTCTGTGAACACGATAACTCGAAAACTATTAGAACTACGGGGATGAAATTTGGTATGTGGTCTTTAAACATAATTTGTAGGTTTCTATCAAATTTTGGACAAAATCCGTCAACGGGAAGTCTGTCTGTCCGAAGTCATGTGAACACTATAACTCAAAAAATTGAATAGCTAGATGGATAAAATTTGGTACACAGTTTTATTGTCATGAATGTAGGTCCGTATAAAATTTTGGACCAAATCCGTCAACGGGTTGACTGTCTGTCGGTCTGTATAATTGCATACTTGTATCTCGTAAACCCTTTGACTTAGATAAATAAAACTTGATATCGCGGATGCTAACATTAATTATAGATCTGTGCCCAATTTTCATCTCAATCGGTTAAAAAACAGGTGTTCAAATTGCATATTTAGTTCAAAATGCACATTACGACTGTGTGTTGGCGAGCGTTTCGCTTATTTTACTTAAGTGAATATGGTTGGCGTTTGACCTTGGCGGAAATTGTAGCGAGCCGCAAACACGCGCTTCCGAAATAATGTCAATCCCCAAAACGAAACTGACATTTTGACATTCTCCAGATGGACTTCTGTGATTAACCAGAGGTGTAGTAAAATGTTGTGCGATATCTATAGTAAGATTTCGTACTCAAAAACGTTAAAACGTAAGTTGTGGTACCTCAGCGAGCGGAAAAATTGCAAACATACGCAATTTTTTTGCAAAATTTTAATTTTTTTTTATTCATAAATTTTATATGTTTCATTGTAAATAACTATTCATAATTTTTTTCCAAAATAACCAGGCTTTGGGTAAATACCCCAAAAATATTTACCTACCAACTGGGTGTTTACCCACCCCACATTACTGGTCGTATGCGAGAAAGTTTCGGGAAGGTCACTCCCGCTGGTTTAATATCGCAAGTATAAACCAAATACTTTTACAAAATAAATGTTTACAAAATAAAATTCGAATTAATTTCAAAGTTTATTTTGCAATTCAATTTTTTAAAAACTATGTAGCGTACTTTTTTAAGCTGCTTTTCTATAATTTTCACTATTGAAGCAGATGGGTTTCAGCTTAGTAGCTTTGTATTATGGATAAAAAATGCATGCAAATGCCGAAAAAGAAAAAAAAAATGTGTCAAGCTATTAAATGGTTAAGTTTTTAAGAGCATATACCGTGAGCACTAAAACTAGCAATCCACATGTCGCCAATGAATCTACGTACCAGTTATACTCAGCGTGCTCATATAAGTATACACAGCGAAGTAGTCTTCGTATTCGGCCACATTGCTATCAAACTTGGAGCATGTTTCCAGTGAATTATCAACTGCTTTACTCCGTTTGAAAGGTTTAATGCATTTTTTTCTAGTCACGGGAAGCTGATAAAACATCAACCAATCCTCAGGGCATGCCAGAGCTGAAATGAAAATTAAAAGTATGTCATGTTAAAAAAAAAAAATATCAGTATTTTCACCTGACACATAATATGGGGTGCAGAAGCAAAATGGGAGAGCAAATTGGAGCAAAAATAACAGCAAGTCTTGTCTGAAAAATAAAAAAAAATATTACCATTTATCCTGGAAAAGGTATTTAGTCAACACGTGGAACAGTTGCGACGTGGATTCGTGAAAAAACTGCATTCGCTGTGATGAATTTTTACGAAAACAACGACCGTTATGCGACTGCATTTCGAGTTTATTTTAATTTGGCATGTAATAAATCCAGTTCCTTTCCTACTTTTTCTATTAAGTTGAAGTATGGAACTTTGAGAAAAATTTTTCAAAATTTTTCAACATCACCCAATTAGGTGAAGTTATGAGGAGGAGATGTAGAGGTGATATTGCCCGGAAAATTCCAGGTTACAGCATTCTAATTCGAAACTTATACGTTGTATAGCAGGGGTGTCAACCTCAAACGCTATCATAGGCCAAATAAATCAAGTCTAAGGTTATGCGAGCCGAATTTTTTTTTCTCGGGACATAAGTTTATTTCGAAAACACAGTATAAACAAAGAGAAAGGGCGATTGTAATGTTAATACTTTCTTCCTGACTACTGACATCTTTTCTCTACTACCAACTTTTCTATTTCGAGGGACAGCTTGCCTGCAAAGATTCATTTCTAAACAGATCGAAGGTAAATGCCAGTAATTATGGCTCTAATAGGAGTCTTATTTCCTATGAAAAGTAAAAGCAATTTCTCGGACCGATAAATACTTTCAAACATGGAAATAATTTCATATCCCAATTCCAGAGTGTTTTCAAAACAGGCAGGCAAATATTTCTAAAATTCAGGCTTCCTAATTTCAATGAAATTTGCCTTCAAATAAAAAAAAAACATTGGATCTCGTTTACTTCCATTTGCTTATTTCGGTGTGTATCGACTGCTAAATCACTGCTATTGGTTGGAGAAATGGTATCTGGAGTCGATATATTACGATTAGCAATCGGACATTGGCAAATGGCGTGGCTCGTTATTCATAATTAGGTACAATTAAGATTTTTTTAAATTAAGCTACGAAATTTTTGTTAAAAATTTTGACAACATAACATCACATACTATCTTAAAATTAAAATACATGACATTAACATACTGTCATGTTTGGCGGGCCGCAAAGAAACTCGTCGAGAGCCGCGAGTTTGACACCCTTGTTGTATAGACTGAGAGTTGTTGCTGTTTTGTACTAGGTAAACCAGTTCAGTATCATTCTTAAAAGGCGTTTAATACCCTTCCCCCCCAAAAAAATATTTTTAAAGTTGTTGTCCTTCAGAGTGGGCCATCGATATTTACTTTGAATTTTCATAGAAATTTCTTTTTTAGGAGTAAAACTCTATTGTTCAAAAAGTTAGGATGATTATTGTACTGTTTTACATTTGACTGTTTGCGGACCAGGTGCTTTCAAAAGCTGACAATGAATAGTAAACATCATTCACCAAACAAAGATAAAGATTATCAAGTGAAATGCTTGATAAAGTTTTTAAAAAACTGAAATCACGATTAAACATACAAATATCAGCAGAACGATTTTGACACTTTATTATTATGAATACTGCTTTCTTTTCATTTTCGTTATGAATAGTAATAGTAACATCGAGCGAGTAAAACATTATAATCTCATCGGATTGCATGACACGTCGGATCACACGATGGCGCAGAATAATTTTCATATTAATAAACAGTGGCGTATCGAGGGTAAGTGGCACCCAGGTCATAATATGATTTTTTCGTCCCCCTCTAGTTATCAGTGACTTCAGCGTGTGTAAACGGCACCTGGGGCTTGGTATTTTTTTCGCCTCCTCATCGTGTTTGACATTAACCGCTTAACTTAACAGCCCGAGAATACTCGTGCATCGAATTATCGAAATTTTAGTCTTATAAACTAAAATTGAATCATTAATTAGCCTTATAATTTGACACAAAAAATATGTAGGATCCATAAACATCTTAAGTAACCTATGCCTTCTCAGATGAATGAAAACGACAGCCCCCTTCCAAAATAGGTGTCATCTTATTAGATAGCAAAGAAAACTATTCAGTTAAGTGGTTAAAAAGTGACATTTACACGTTAACGTTTTGTCACCATGGCGAGTGGCGTAGCGAGAGTAAGTGGTACCGGAAAATATTTTTTTTAAAATCCCAGTTGTCATCAGTGGCCTAACAAGCGTAAATAGCGCCAGAAGTATGGCATTATTTGTAAGCCCCTTCATCATATTTTACTTTAAAACGGCTTAAACAACCTAATGTTTTGACTCCATGCTGCCCCCTAAAACTGGCGCTACGCCGCTGTTAATAAAGGTTGAAGTGAACATTGAAATTCTAACTGAGGCATTGTGATTGTTATAATGAAGATCTGAATAAGTCTGCAGATTGCAGCATAACTAGAGTTTTATTTTTGCAGATTTGTGCAACAAATTTCATAAAAATTATTAATGATAAAATCGTATTCATTTTGAACAAGTTTGGCTGGCGACAAATAATGGCTAATATAATATATAAATAATATGGCTAACAAATACAAAACTATGTTAAAGCACCACATTCTTCACTAACAGAATGTTACAGTTTTACTTTACAGCTTAAGGCTCTTTAAAATACGAGATCTTACTCTTCCAAAGCTGAAATAAAAGATTGATTTAAAAAAAACTGCATTTTACTTGAAAGAAACTTTGGAGAATAAAACTTAGGTATTGATTAATAGTGGAATATTTTATGATTAGAAAACTAATACATAAGTTCTGTGGCACAAATACCAAAATGTGAATTAGATTATAATTATAATTACATTAGATATTAGAAGTCATCTTCCGTATGATGAATAAAGCGAACTGCAGCACATAATTCAGCATTAAATATCTCATTTATGTCATAAATTATATAACAAATACCTTTATTTGCAGCCATACGATACAGTTATTATACTTGGAAGAATTAATGTGTATTTTTATAAAAATGTGAAAGGTACGCGTTTTGTTTGTGAATGAACATTGATTACTTATTGATGATAATTAAATAAAATTCGCCACGATATCACATTATACATTGTTTTAAAAGAATTTGTTCTATTTCTGTAGAAATATAACGATTCCATATCACAAAACGTATCATACACAATATTAAAGGTATTTATGCTAAGTGTTTATGTACTATAGTTGTAAATACATAATAAAAAAACGATAAGACTTTTTTTCCAGATAAAGGAATAAACCAAACATTTCTGTTTTTTATATTTTCTAAGATATTTCTGAGGCACAAAAGAAAACTGTAGGCCTCTCAACTTACTTTCTGCAACGGGATAAACAGGAAATCCGTTGTTCTGGCACACAAATTCCAGCTCTGTGGTGCAAGGTCGAGTGACAAGATGACCGGCAGAAAGATGCAGCGCAACGCAGTTATGGACGGGTTCATCTTCTGCCCATTTCTTGCCCCAATGTTTCGTGGATTCCCTACGATTAAGAAACATGTTATCTTTAATATTCAAAAAATGAAACGTCGCCAAAACATCTTTACTCTTTTGCGCTTAAATATAAAGATCTCCTATGCAGATGAAGAATACATTACAACCTTCTGTGAAAGAAATGAAGTAAATATTTATAATCTTTTTTTAAATGAAAAACGTACTTAAAAATAAATACATATTTTATACTGCACATTAGATCCTAGGCTCTCTTTTCTATGAAAATGTTTATTGCATCGCATTATGTATATTTATCGTATGTAAACCAATTTTGACTGCAAACTTTTCGAGCAGATTTGATTTCGAAATAAGAATGAATCCCTACTGTGGGTTATTTAAAACTGCAATAAAAGAGAACACTCAGAAATTTACCGAAACATTCTAAAAACCTTTTCTTTTTCTTTTTATTAAACAACGGGAAATTATAAAAAGAAGTATTTACCTTTAAAAAATTACTTATACAATATTTTTAAAACTATTCTTTCTATCTAGATTTAGTTTAGTTATATTAACTTCCAATTTTTAAAGCAACATGAGGGCTAATTTTGAACAAATCTCGTAATTTTGAACTGTGCTGAGAAGACAAAGCCGACACCTGAGCCGGCTCTCCCCCCTCCGGACTTCCGCACCGGAACAGGCCAGTGGTACCGGGTAACGAAGCCGGAACTGCCATGAAGTCACCGCCGCCCTGTTTTCATGGTGGGCGATGCCCATTTCTGTCTAGAATTATCATGGCTTGTATTCAGCTATACCAACCCTGTTCAGGGTCGCATTGGCTTATAGTTGTAAAATTTACTGATAGAAAGAATCGGTAGCGAATAAGCTCAGTTCATCCCACAATCTTACAGCATTCAATTCATTTTTTCAGTTTCGTGAAAAATTACACTTTTGTTCATTTTCAAGGACAACTAGCCGTCTTCGGTAACCAGCTGTTCGCCCTTAGCAATGCTTGCAAAGTGGGGAAATAAATTAGTGAAGTCGGTTCAGTTGTTGAGGCTGGGGGGAGGGACACTCTGTCAAAGTTATATTTTGCAATAACTCTCGGAAATGGAGGGCGGTGGGAGGGAGGCAGGCGACCATTGATGACGCATCTAGAGGTCATGAGCTTTCTCATATGAAATAAAAATTGGTGAAAACGGTACAGTGGTTGAGTTTTGGGGACTCTGCAGAGGTTAATCTCCATAGAGAATGTCCAGTGAAGTAGTGCTTTTGAGATTTCTCAAGAATGGAGGGTGATGGAGAACAGGTGACCATTGGGGACGAATCTAGGGGTCTTAATCTTTCATATGACAGAAAAATTGCCAAATCGGTCGAATGGTTGGAGTGGAGGACTCGTTCTTTGGTTTGTCAATTATTTTAAATATATATTTATGAGTGCAATTTCAAACGAAATAATTAATATGAAATTCATCTTAGTGCTTAAACATTTTAAGAAAAAATAAGATTTACAAGCTACGGTCACTCATAAGGTAATCTAAGACCAGTTCGAAGGCTTCGGTTGGATCGCAGTATTTAAAAATTATTTGACGTGTGTCTGTTACTCTGTTTGTGCTCGACATTAATAAAAGATTACAACATTATTCTCTTCAATCCTACAGTTGCTTTGTTTATTCTCTGTATAACTCCATTCATTTTCGATGTTAACTAATGCTAAAAGAAATCGTACTTTCTTTATCTTTCGTGAATCTCCTGATGTTACGCTTTCCTAACAGTTTCAAATGGACTTATCATTTGACTATAGTATTGATACATGATTTGATTATAGTTCTCTTGATAAAAAGAATCGTAATACAAAATCTTTTTTTTCTTTTGTTCACCTATAAAGAAATTTATCAAAATTTATGCACAAGGAAAAAATATACACAAAAAATTGTGCAGAATAATATTAATTCAATAAAAAATAAAGTGTATAATATTATTTTAGCATCAGTGTGGGATGCTATCGCATGAAGTTCTAGGTACTGCGAGACACTCCTTCAAATAGAGGCTACAAAGCAGCTGGCTTGCAAGCCATATGTTTCGAACTCGCTTTTCACCCTGTCGTTAATTTTATACATATTCTTACTTATACGAAACTAAAAATTTTGTGTTTTCGTATCTCTACATAGCAGGAGACCAATTAAAAAAAGTAAAAAGAAAAATTTGTCGATGAAAAAAGGACAATTCACAGGACATAGATTTTCACAATCGCTTTCCAGATGTCAACACAATGTTAATAAATAAATGGAATTGCGTTTCAAGATTTTTTTATTTCAATGCATTTATTTAACAGATTTTTTATTAATCACTTTCAGCTCTGAGTGAAATCTTATACACTCGCCGTCGATCTAAATGATGAAATGCTATTCAAATTTGTAGATCTTTCTTTTGTTGCCAAATTTAGTGAAAACATCAAAATGTCTTCAAAGAGGTTTTTGAATTACCGATTCTTCATTTTGGATGAAAAATATCTCCATTAAGACTGTATTTAGAACCACAGAACAACATATTATAGCACCTGATTGATAGTTTAAAATTCTATTTAATTACAGCAGTAATTAATGGTGAGCAAATAACATTCACATACACATTCAAGTAGATATTTAAAAGTTTCAGTAAGTCTTCAAGGTTATATAAAGTCTGATATAACATGCAGTATTCATTTTCCCGTTGCCCAAAATAATAAAACGTGTAGCAAAGGAATTAAACAAAATACACTTTCAAGTGGGTGTATGATAAAATGAATTACTTGTGCACGGTTTGTACTTATGTCTGCTTTTATATGTACAAAAAATTCGATTCACAATTTTTCGACAAGAGCTAAAAATATAAGGACAACATTTTTTTTATGTCGCTATACCGCGGAATAGTTTTTAATTAGTGAGAAATGGAACGAGGAAAAAAAGTGAGGAAATTTATTTATATCTTCCTTTCCGCATGGACCTTGAATATATTGTAAAAAGTGACGAAAATCAGTTGCTTTTCAACATTTTTTTAATTAAAAAAATTCTCACTATCTGTTTATTACAGCTCTAGCTGTTAGGTGCTCATCTCCTTAAGAGTAATAAGATTTATTTTATCAAAATCGGTCTATAACTACCGGTAGTACATTCCCTCTAATGTTGACAAAAATATGTGAAATTACTTCAATATGCAATTTTTTGTTCCTAATCCTCAACATAATCTTCATATGTCATCTTATAGATGAATTGCAACAGGTATACATAACAGAAGGTCATTTAGGTCTAAAAATATATCAACTTCATTTTTTTTTGGTTATTGCAATACATTGCAAAACTAAGCTCCTAAATTACAATATTATATACTTAAGAACGAAAGGCAAGAATGCAGAAAGTAACAAAAATTAACAGACATTTAAGAAAACACTTCAGCCACTAGCACATCTTTATGTCCCTAAAATTTCTTTCATGGCATTTTATATTTTCTTCTGACCAGATAATATTTAGGAATCTGAATCATGGGAAAACACGGTCATTACACCGATTGTGATTACACCTTAACACCGATTGTGACAAAACAGAACGCAGGAATTATCAATAGAATCGTCTTCCAAATATTGCAGCTGCCATAAAATCGGCAAAATATATTGAAGAGTTGACTATCCGCGATCCTGACCAATTGTCACATTCCAGGTGGTTAACAACAGCAAACAAAGCACTTAGATGGTATTTAAGAGAAAAGAACCCTCTTTTGAACTCTTTCTATGCCAAAGTTGTTAAATATTAAAACCAGGAAACAGTCACGTGTTTAAAGTAATTGAAACAACTCGCTACCTTTCAGAAAACTCACTTAAATCTGTTGAGCCTGTAAACGAATGCATCTTTTTGTCCATTCTGAAAATATGATGTTGATCATGACATTGGACAGCAGAAAACACATCAGAGAACTGGGCATTAGACAATTTCTTCAATTTTAAAGTCTAGACAGTCAGTCAGAAAGAGAAAAACAATCAAAAGTTTCAGGATAGCCAAATTCAATTTTTAAGCTACGGAGTACACGGAAATTATTCAAATGAATGCTTGAGGTTTAAATCCTCAGTGATGACGAAATGAATTCCCTTACTCTGCCTGGTGCAGTACTTGAATGGAACGTTCCCAAGTTGCACAAAGGCAGTTGAGCGATGTGTCAAGTTCGTATCAGAAGCAGAGTGTTTCTAAGGTCGGCCAACCGGGCGCATGCCCGTGGTTCAGTAGGCCCCGCACCCAGTTGTAGATCAAAATCTGTTACAAGATTATAAAACATAGCTAAACTCCTGTATTCCCAAGTCCTCCCCACAAAACGTTAGATAGACAAGAAATGATAATAAATTGTAGATACCGCTATCAAAAAAATATACGATGCCATTATAACAGCAGATATCACCATGAAAAATTACGCATAACATATTTAATCATTTGAAATGTTTGCACCCATTCATTTTTATCTTTCAACAAGAGTTTATGTTTGCTTAGAGTGAATTTAATAAAGAAAAAATTTACAATTAGAAAGTAGATTCATGCATTGGTATCCTTATTTTTCTTTGAGAAATCACTTTTACCCAACAACAGAAGAGGGCTCCGCTCAATGTTTGTATCCAAGGCTTCAGAATCCAAAGGGCAGCGTTAATCAGACCATCGCAAAAAGTTTTTGGAAATCCAGAAAAAAAGCTATTGCCCGAAATAGCCCAGTTTTCCCATAAATCAGACATCCAAGCATCATTTGGTGAGAAGAAAGAATAAAATGCCATATAAGAAATTTAAGAGACATAAAAATGTTTTAATAGCTAAAGTGTTTTCTTAAAAGTCTGTTAAATCTTTGGTTAGTTTCTGCATTCTTGCCATTCGTTCTTAAGTAACAAATAATGCTGCAATTTTGGAGCTTAGTTTTGCAATGTGCTACAATAAATGTTGATACATTTTTAGACCTAAATAACCCTTTGTGGTGCATGCGCATCGACCTGTTGTAATTCGTCAACAAGATGATGCATGAAGATCATATTGAGGATTAAGAATTAAAAATTCCATACTGAAGTAATTTCGCATATTTTTGACAACTCTGGAGGGATTATGCCACCGGAAAGTGTAGACTGATTTTGATAAATAAATTTTATGTCTTTTAAGAAAATGGGCACTTAACAGCAAACGCTATAATAAACAGTCATTTTTTACGATTTTTAAGGCCAATGCGGGAACAGAAGATATCAATCAATATCCTTACTTTTTTTCCTTGTTTTATTTCTCACCAATCTGCAACTTTTCCGCAGTACAGCGACATGAAAAAAAATTGGACTTTTTTCGGCCCACCCTAATAAACAATCCCTTATAACTGATTTAGTGCAGCCAAAAAACGATAAAAAAAATAAAGGAAAAATCAATTTTAAACATTTAGGTAAGTAAATCTGCAAATTGATTGATCCATCATAAAGAAGCTACCTAAGTAATTACCATAGGACCTACTTATACAGTTTCTCTTCCACCAAGCTCACATAAAATCCAGATATTCTTCTGACTCCGATCCAGATTAGTTCTACACCTGAAATTGGAACTCCATTAGCATCGACTAGTATTAGGAGAGGAGTATTAGGATTTAATACAGTGTTTCCCTAACTTTTTTGTGTCACGCCCCACCAAAGCCTTTCGAAAATTCTTATGCCCCCTATGTAACATATACCTCATTTTTAATATTCAAAAATTGAATTGTTCACTGAAGAAACTTAAATGATAGGTTTAAAGAAGAAATCACCAGGAATTTGTTGAGAAACACAGTAAGTGAATTTTCAAAACATATAATGCAGAATTAAAATTCAAATACGAAATAATTTTAAAATAATAATAGATTTTCGTATTTTCACCAATTTTTTTAAAGGTTTCTGGGATTAAAAATTTTTTATATATATTTTTGGAAGTTATTCACCTAAAGAAAAATGTGCCGTTTGGATCTGAAAATTTGTATATACCAGTTAAATCACAATAGACGGTTGCTTTTAAACTTCAGACGAGTCCATTTTCGAATTGCCCCCCTGTTGGGCCAGATCCCTACGTTGAGAAACACCGGTTTAATACTTTTACTCGCATAAATTGAAGACGTAGTTTAAATATTCTGTCACCCTAATAGTTACATGGTTGTTATAATTAAAGTTCGCCTATTCAGAAAGCTACTACTACTAACTAACGAACTAAAATTTTAACTTCATACTAACGAAATAAAATTTTGTTAGTATGTAGTACCAGGGATGCGCTTGAGAAAACCGGAAAAAAGAAGAGGAAGAAAAAAATGTTAAAAATTTCTACAATAGGCTGCGCTACGCCGATATCTGAGGTGATTTTTGCTGATTTCTTTTTTCCGAAATTCAGTTCTGAACGCTGTCTTTTTTCGTGCAAAGTACAGTTTTCATGAAAGAAAGTACACCACCTAAACCTCTTTTTTTCAAAATTCTAACTTTTTTTATGAAAACAAGAAAAAAATAGTGCGAAGTGGTTCCACTTTCTTGCATAAAAAAGGTATTTTGAGCGAAAAAAGACAGCGTTCAGAACTGAATTTCGGTAGCGTTTTTAGTTAAACTAAAAAAACTCAAATGAACTATTCAATTTTGGTTCAGTGATAAAAAAAAAAAAAACTGCAATTTTCAACTCTGATATTGGTGTACTATTGTCTAAAATTTCATTTTTTTTTTTTCTTCTTCTTCTTCCTTTTTTTCGGTTTTCTCAGAGGGCATCACTTGTACTGTGAAATTACGTTCCGTTTGGATCCATAGAACTGGCTTTAGAGCCTTCTGAATAGGTGAATTTAATTATAACAATCCTGTAGATAAATAAATTTAATAACCGAAGTTTTTAAAATCACGCCTTTATTAGCGTACTAAAGAGTAGAAATGATTTTTATTTTCATTTATTTTCTACTTTTTAATCTTGGATTAATAACTCATTGTTATAAATATTATGGGATATTGAAATCTATAATAGGTGGCGCCACTCGTATGAAACCGAAATTTATTTTAATTCATGCATTATAAATTAAAATCTTACAATATTAAAATAGTGTATTGTCAGAGAGAACACATAAGTATACAAAATTTGGAAACTGTAGCCGTTAGGAAACGTGTGAAAAATCGATTACAAAGTTCCATCTTTACAAACATGAAACATGTCACGTTAAATCAATATATGTGAAAACTGATATAAAAAAATCGAATTCGAATTCATATATTAAATTATTCAATTCCGGTAAAAAAAGAACAAAATTAATTCTATAGATAGAAGTTATCGGATGGAAATTTCACATTGTTTTATTTTTGATGGTATAATGTACCAAAAAATTTTAGAAAGGAGAATTAATTATATAACCATCTCTCTAAACTGTACACATTTTTATTATTGTGTGTTCAATAATCGCTAACTTTAAAAGTAATATTTATTGAATTCTGTAGATACAACTTTAATACGCGTATAAAACGTGCAAAAGAACGCAAACGTGCAAAAAGAAGCTTTTAATATAATATATTGATTCAAAATTGAAAAACTGCCAGTGTCAAATTTCTTTATAAGAAAACTTTCAATGTGATATGAGAAAGTTTAATTTGCAACCTTATTATCTGCGAATGTTGTATCTAACAATTCGTTCATTAATCAAACGCCTATGTCAGGACTGTCTGATACTTTTAAATGTGTGCCGAGAAAGATTAAATATGATAAGACAAATTGCTCCGAGTACCAACAATTGTCATAATTTTTTTTAGTTGAAGCTCTTTGAGATAATAATTTTAAAATAATCGACATTAATATAGAATAAATTTTCTATTAACAAAAATATGAGCAATGAGATTTCGTTTTTTGTTTTAATATCTAATTGAATGCAAATTAGTTCCTAAAGGTCTTCATATTGTCTTTAATTTTTCCATACTTAAAAGAAAATTCACTTGTCATTGTATCGGCGTTTTTTTTTAATGATCGATAGAATTATTGGAAACGTTTATGGCAAGCATCAGAGAACTTAAAAAATATTTCTTTTCAAAATCCTTTGCCAAGAAATGAAAATAAAAATGGGACAAAAAATTGGCATGTATGAAACTTAAAGAATTACTGTTTTTATATCATTTGATATATTTTATTTAGTATATCATTGATATTTATATGATTGCATTCTTAGATATGAGTGTATAATTTTGTACTTTGATAAAAAAAACTCACCTTTTCTCCTGAAATCTTCAATTAAACTGCTATTTGTGTAATTATACAATAAATACGAAAATTCTTTCTTGCAGGCAGCTTCAGCATCAAGCCAATTAAACTTTTTAGAATGCAATTTCAAACAACTTTTGGGGCTTTTGTCTCCATCCATATCTTCATTGGAATAAGTTGAGTGGCATTGACATTTATCAAAATCATCTTTGCATTTTGGCATCAATGCATCTAATGGCACGAAAAAAATTATTCAATGAAAAAAACATTCCAAATGAAGCATTGAGATTTAAATCTCTTCAATTTAAACTATTCAGATATCTTTAAAAAGGTATAGAATCTAGTTCCATGCCGAATCTAGTTCACTTTTTCAAAATATGGTCGATTCTACAAAATTTAATGACACAGTTTCTCAGCTCTTTTTCATTTCTAAACTCTTATTCTAAAATATTTTAAATATTTCTAGTACCTTTTGTTAAAATATTGTAGAAAATGGTAGAAAATATAACAGTTGCAAGAAAATATAGTTTTTTTTTATCACATTTACAAAATTGGAAATTAAAAACTGTAAAATAACTTAAACAAATCAGAAAACATGAAATTTAAATGCTTTCAAACTTGTGATTATTTGATATTGTTTGACAAAACGAAACTTTTCTTTAACCCTTAAAGGCCCGATTTTTTAAAAAATGATTTTAAAATGTTTTTTGACTTTTATTTCTTGAATAAAACGTGGGAAAAATACTTTAAAAAATCCTATTTTGTTTGAAGTATGTTTATGGCTAAAAAAAAGTTTGAACCCATCGACAAGACTGGGCTTTAATTGAAAAAAACTCCTTGATAAAATTCGGTAATGTCACACACGGATGATTTTTAAGAACTAATAATATTGACAAGGAATTTTCTTCAGACTTATAGAATAAAATATAGTATTCTCAAGCCTACAAACAAAGTTAAAAAGATGCAGCCTCAAGTGAAAACCATCAAGTTATATTATTTTCTTATCAGCACTCAGGTTATCATCTATATGTTGTAAATTGATTTAATAACATTTTCAGCATGTATTCTATTGGCATCAACAGGCATTAGAGTTTCAGTCTTATTCTCAAGAATTTTAGAGGTCAAAATTGGGCATGTTGCTTAAAGGCAACACTGGGTTTTCAAGGGTTATTTTTTGTAAATTTTCAAACCTATATCCTATTAAAATATCGGGATTCTATAAGCGGTGTGTAAACTTTTTTGTAACTACAACTATGTTAGTTCCAAATAGGTTGTTGCAATAATTTAGTAAAAATGGAATTAAAAATAACACAGCTAAACTCTGATTTTAGACTTAGTTTTACAGCATAAGCTATACTTCAAGAGCCAAAATACAGAGTGCAGGACAGACTAATTGCACGCATAATTAGTAAAACTATCATAACCCCAGGTCTGCTTCATAGATTCAACCTTCACCCCGACCCTTTGTGCATTGTCTGTAATGAAAATAATGATATTTCTCACATCCTTTTAAAGTGCAAAAAATATGCATCTTTCAGAGTTATTCTCTGGAACAAATTGAACATCGTTGAACCTAACATTACTTATGAAGTCCTTCTATCTTATGTCTTTACCAACAAGAAGAATCTAACCATCTTCATTCAAGCCCTCAAGTATTTTGATATTTCTTAGCCGCGTCCTTTTGGCATCGTGTGTTGCGTTTTCTCTGTGGCTCTTGTGTTTTTTTTTTCGACGTCCATCTCAAACAGCTTCATCGTCATCATCGTCGTCCAAGACCGTCAATTTCGAACTATATGTGCATGGACAGTTTGACTCAGTACTTTTTATGGACTGATCTAATCGTCATTATGGAATCATTTTTTTGGAACGAATTATTCTGTGACTAGTTTGGAACTAGGGGATTACAGCCTTTGTTGCTTCAAATCCCATAACTCCTATCATTCAAGTTCAAGAGAGAGAGAGCCAAAATAAATAAATAAAATAAAACAAATCTAAAAATAGTACCTGATTTTTCTTAATAAAAATGTGCATACATTGAAAATTGCTGAGGTGGAATAAGTTTACCTGTTAGTACATACAAACAGCACAGAAGACAAGGAATGATCCTCGCTGAGCTTTTCTTTACAGATGACATGGTTTTAAGTTGAGAGTCACTGAAGCACGACTTCATTCACCTAAAAAGAATTCCTGTTCTGTTCAGTTTTAAAGCGGTAATTATTTATTCGCATACTTTTAAATAATAGAAATTATAAGTTCGAAATTGGTATAGCGGAATCGAGACCCATTCCGCCTGATATCCGCCATGTAGGTGAATCTGATGCACTCTAAGGCCATCAGGGCCAAATGTCCTCACGCTGGCGGAACTTTAAATCTGGATATTCACGAGCTTTCCGCTCCACGCAAATGGCGTAGTGGCATTCCACATCAATCACCATTGTGCATCCATTTAGGCAGGTCATTCACGGTCCGCTCCGCGCAAACCGCAAATCCATCAGCTACGAGCATTCCGCTATAATACTCTAGCTACTTCTCTCCCCGCCTGCTCCGATTTCCTCTAGAGGGAGAGAGCCTCTCCCCTCCTCCACGTATCTACAACTGCCGCAATTCAACTTTTCTGGCCCGGCAGTCCAAATGGATACCCACAGAGGTTGACAATCGAAACTTTAGACACCACCGCTCCAATTCTCTTCGGATTTCCGCATTGACGACTGGGTTTGCATGGAGAAACCGAATTTGCGTGGAGTGGACCGTTCGTAAATGTCCAGCTTAACCTTTTAACTTCGGCTGTCGTCAATACGCGATTTAGCAAGTCTGCCTTGGATTCCGGCGATCGTCAATAAAAGATTCCTGTTTTTAAATTTATCATTATATAATCTGGCGGTCGCCAATAAACAATTCATTTTTTAAAAACTATTATCCATTTTAAACATTAAACCCAACAACTGCAAAAACAATCATGTTAAAATCGACTTTTTTTCATTCCTTTGCGTTTGGCGTTATATTCATGTGTAGTTTTAAGATTAGTCAAAGGGTTGACACTATTTCTACCAAAGGTGTCAAAAGACACCTTTTAGAATTTTAACTTAAAATTATGATCTAAGTTTAATCATTTTTTAACAATTATTTTTTTTCACTTTTCGTATAATATTTATAAAATTAATTAAGCAGCATCATTTTCCTTAAACTTCCCTGGGATCTAAAAATACATATATCATACAAGAATATGACCTATTTCTACCATGAGGCATTTTTTAACACATTTATTTCATAATAGTGTTTGATTTTACCTTTTACATATAAATATGAACACTATTCGGCAGCACCATTTCAGTTCTTATCAAAAAAGAAAATCCCAATTTTTGTTGTAACAGAAAATAGGAGAATTCCGGTATAAATTTTAAATTCGGTTGTCATTTGCAATGTTGCATTTTGCTGTAGATCACTGCAATGATTAGTTCTCAGAATAAATGTATAAGGCAAGCTTTGTCTCCAGTTCTGGTTCCAGCGCATTCAATTCAAATATAGTACATTCGTAAAGAATTTGAAAAACAAGTTGTTGAATTTTGTATTGCAGGTATATAAGAAGTAAAAGTGTTCATTACACTGGTAATTATTTTTTGATTATTTATTGTGATTTATTTCTAATCCTAAGCATGTCCAGAATTTTTTTGAACAAATGTATTGCACGAAATGAATAGCATAGTAAGTATAGAATGCTCTGATATAGTTGAAGACTCAGAATTTAAAAGTGAAGTTGAGTTGGAAGAATTTTTCGAAAGTAACCACGCAATCGATAACGATTGTGAATTACAGATGAATCTATATTAAACTAGAAAATCACCCGTCATGGTATGACGGGTGATTGCCTAGATTTACCAAATTGCCTCTTCATTCGAGGGATTTTCCGTCAAATTTGACGTGTTTAAATAGAGATATATGCGAGAGAAATTTTTAACATTGATTGAAAACAAATAACATAAACATATGTTTTATGACAGGAATTTTTTTTATTTACTTATTTCTTTATTCAAAAAACCAAACAACATTCCGTGTCAAGAATTTTTCGTTGTTTAACAATTTTCCTTGTACTTCAGATGTTTAATCAAAACAAAGCACTTCTCTGCTTGTCAAACGTTGTCCAAAAATATTATATCATCACGATTGCAATAAATAATCAGATGCATCGTGGCGTCCAAACTATATCACGCGCATGATATACCACTGACGTGATTTACTATTTTCTATTAAAAAACGGAAATTAATTTGAAATATATGATTAATATAATTTAAAATTTCTCGGGAACTATTGATCATAACGAGATAAATTTTATATCAATCAATAGCAAATTTTATTTCACTATTTTAGAGCTATTAAATTTGAAATTAGAACGACAATTATTTTTTAAATTTAAAATTACTGAAATTTAGGTGCTCTAACAATGAAATAATGCTGTTTAACGTCTCGCAGTGCTATTGCGCGAATTTTATTGTTGGTAACGTCAGAGCGTTACCGGATCAGTGAGAGACAGATCTGGGCTATTATAGTAGTAATTGAAAGTCTGTTTGTTTAGACCCTATACAATTCTACACCCCTTGATGGATTAGATCGAAATTTGGCATACATGTCCCTTAGCACATTGAAGGATTAAATATGCCATTAAAAAGTTACTGAAGAAACTGGGGGAGAAAGGGGGATAAAAAGAAAAATTTTTAACGCTTTTCCACCATAACTTCGGAACATGTCATCGCACAAAAGTTATCTTTTTATCATTTTAAAATTTAAAAATTTAGATTTTCTGTGAGTCCAATTTACAATTTTTTTCCGTACAGCTATTTTTCTAATTTTTAATGAATTTTCAAAATTAATTTAAACACAATTTGTAACAATGCTTTTGATTGTTGTAATATTAAACCTATTTCACTGTTTAATCACCCTCATCCTTTTGCCAATATTAAGTTCTTTTTTTATATACATCTTTACTTTCGCTTTTATTTCGTAGTCTGCGAACCTTTTATTATGCACGCGCAGTAATTCATTTTTATAAACACTGCTTTTTAAAATTTTAAAATTTCTTTTATTATCTTACCTTTTTTAAATTTTTAATGCGCCCAGTTAGCCTTTTAGAGGGCTGATTTTTCACTTGAGTTAATGAATAAGATTTTATTTCACTTAATAAATTTGTCGCTTTTTATTGCATTGTCTATTTTTTCGCGCAGCCTTCACACTTATACTTTTAAAACTTATCAATGGACATTTTGGATCTCTTTTTATTTTCGTAGTGCCTAGAATTCAGGCATTTTTTCTCCTGTTAACCATTAGTGCCATAATCAGGGGTCAAAATCCAAACATTAAATTTTGAATATTTGATTAAATATTAAAGGAACCTATAAAGGTTCTTAAAATTTCTGGAGGACCATTTCTTGTGCTTCTATGAATTAAGTAAGAAGATAAAAATTAATTGTTTACTATTTGAATTTTGTGATTACACTAATTTTTTGGTGTGCAATTAGAATATTATACATTGTTAGGTCTGCAAATTACTACAGACATTTTTCGATATAATTATATCTTTAATTTCTTGCAGTTAGCACATAGCGTCTTCTAATTAGACAGTAATGTTTTATGTGTACAGAAGAAACATTCTTTAGGACTTTTAACGACGATAATTCCTAATATACTGATAATAATGTGAGTTTAAATACTACTGAATTACACTGTTACTTTTTTCAAGTAACGAATATAAGAGCTTGTACCGCAAACGTACATTTAACAACGTAAAGAGAAAATTGGAAATTGGTTATTTATGATAGGAGATCATCTTCACAAATTATTTTTTGAAATTTTTATATTCAATTATATGTTTAAAACTTGATTCTGAAAATTTTCAATGCTGTATACCTCTTTTAAACAAATTTTGTAAACTGTGTTCCGTTATTTTCAAAACTGCTGCTCTTAAATATGAACATTTTTGTTCATGATAAATAGTTTGATAATAAGTTTCGAAGAGAAAATTAGAACAAAAGCATAAAAAATATATTTTATTTTACTATAATCCTAACACAGATGTGTATTTATTTAGTTTTTAATTAATGATAATGTTTATAATCAATTTGTTGGATGATTTTGAATTATATAATTTATTATTAATCTTTGTGTTAACTGAAAAGTCCGTAGTTATTAAATACAGAACTTTTGTAAATGAAGTTAATAAGAATTGCCTTGACGCACATAATTTCTCGAAATAATGCTCACGTATGCAAAACAAGCTTTTAATTTCACCAAAGTTAATTTGAACTAAATGCGATTTTGTAATCCTAGCGATGTGATTCAAAATAAGTATTTGTTGCCGCATCTCTAATTTTTTTCATTTCTTCACTTATTCTTTTCTGAAAATGCTGATTATTTTTCTTTAAACAACAGCTCATACGCGAAGAACTACGCTATCACTTTTCTATCAACCAAAAAATTCGGACATGATTTACAGTAACTTGTAAGGTTTTTTTTTTTATTGGTTCTTTCACCTTTACTAAACTATGTTTTTTTCTGTAAATTTAATACATCTGACGATTTTTTTGTGTAACTAGCAAACATTAATTTGCTATATAACTTACAGAACTAATGAACCGCTTAAGGAAATAACCCGAGTTGACTCGTTCTAAATACCGTAGGTTTCAAAATAATTTGGTCCTTAAGCGGTTAACAAATTTCAACAAGTATTTTTTTTAACTAGCAACAGTTTGCTTTTAAACTTTTCTTGACAATATAGTTTTGTCAAAAAGAGAAAAGGCTTTTTTGCATTTAAAATAACATAGTTTATCAATTATATAATTTAAAAATTTATATGACAGTTATTAAACATACAAATTTTTTTAAATATTACAAATCTTTCAAAATATTCTTTAACAGGCAGCATAAATATTTACAACAAATAATTACATTTCAAAAATTACTTTGGCACGCTTAGTTATTCGCCGTCAAATATAAATCCAATGAATTCTTTTTTTTTTTTTTTTTAATTTCTAATGCAAGTCAAATTTTCCTAAATTAGTACCAAAAAAATTTCCGAAAGTTAAAAAGTATAGAATTAATATATAAATTTAATTTATTCCACGAATCTGTGCAAATTATAAGTTTTCGCTTCAATTTTCTTCATTTTCAAAAAATGTATTCAGCGTAACTGATTATGTTTTGCAATCCAATAAAATGTAATTAATACTTTAGAGATGAATGTTTTTTTTTCATTCCCTTTTTATTTCCTTTCGCGTGTAGTTAATTTTATCGTCTGGCGGCTGCAAAAGTTTTGATTTTGTCTAATATCAAAACTTTTCGAATGATGGGAAAAAAGGTCTTGACACAAAATCAGATTATTTTAAATCATCAAAATCTTTAAACTTCAGTTACACACGGCTTCAAGAAAGCAAAACAAAAAAACTACAGCAATCGTTTCCAATAACTTGAGAATTTCGTGGAAGACACATTAATCTGATGCTGAATTTTTATTCATTGTATTCAGATTTTTTTATTAGTAGAAGTTCAAAATAAATCTTGAAAATAACATTAAGTGACAAGGAAATTTAGCTAGAATCACTAAAAATGTTTACAATGGAATATATATTTTCACCAGTAGAAGCACATGCGTAAACTGGTACACAAAACTGAAATTTGTTGAAAAATTCTTCATTATTAATCAGAATGAATTCGAATTGTTTCTAATATACCTTAAAGGAAGTGATTTTTTCCCTTCGTTTTTTCAGAAAACAGTCCTGATGGTATAGCGACTGGAACTACTTTTCACTCGAATAACTTCAATTCTGTCTGTTTTATCAAAATTCCATCAAAGTTTGGACATTTTTTTGTCATACAATTTTTTTAAAAAAGACACATACATTTTGCAATAACTTTTCCTTGGTGACCTACTTATTTTTTGAATTATCATGAAATTTATAATTTACTTTTAAATTATAATGTGTTACAGAATTTAGAATACTTTATCATATTAAGTTTTCCAGATATTATGTATGCAAAGTCGGACCCTCTTTAACCCTTTAAGACCGAGCCCGTACGATAGTGAGGGTTAGACATAAGCTTATATTTTTGCTCTCTGGTTAGTTGTATGCAGTAAATGCCAGAAGAAAGTATTTTTCTTGTTTCTGGAATATCTGCAGATCTATTTTCCTCATTGGATGGCAGATGCCGTCCATTTTTGAGTTGTCAGTGTTTAATCCATTGGTTACAAAAATACATCCGGTCTTAAAGGTTTAAAATGTAATATTTCTAGCAATACTTTAAGGAGAAAGGGACTCTTTAAGATATATCTTATAACACGAAAGTCTTTAAAACATTTTGAATTTTAAAAATGCCAAAATTATGTTTCTTGTTGGTTTAACCATTCTATTGAAAGAGGGTGCTTCTCTTCATGCGTCTGTTCAAGAAATTAATAATAATAGTAGTATTAATATTTATTCTCTTTATGAATATCTAAATAAAAAGCTGGGAAAAATTAAATAATTAAAATGATTGATCAAATAATAAATGCTTTCAATCACAAAATGCGCAGAAATATAGGACAAAAGCTTCGATTGACAAATGATTTATCCGTGAATTACACAATTTGGTAATTGTGTTTAGTCATGAAAAGACAAATGAAAATGGAAAGACAAATACAAAAGTGTTCTTAAATTATTACAGTTTATTTTACAGTAAGCATACAGTGAGTTTCCTTTTTTCTTTTTCAAAAATGCGCATGAATGTAACTGGAAAACGCAATAGCAGGAAAAAAGAAACGAAGAGAAAACTTGCATAAAAAATTCATGTTAGAAAATTCCTTTTAAATATAGAATATTTTTCTTCTTTAGAAAAAGGCCAATCTCTTAAAATTAAGGACCAAAATTTATGTAAGCGCATTTAACCATGTAACCCATGAAGAATTTTGAGCAACAGAAATATTTATTTTTTTTAATTACAGTAATTAATTGACAAAAGGTTATTAATTTTTTTCGTCAAATAAAGTTTTAAGTAAAAATTTTCAAATTAATTAATTTTATTGTATTTATTTACTTTTCAAATGAAAATTTTTAATTGGCTGTAGCTCATAGGAAAGCTCTCGCGAAAGGGATAATCCAGTAATCAATTTCATAGTCTTTTTTGCTTTACTAATTTTTTCCCGAAATGTACGTAAACACGAATTACCATTTTTCTTTTAAATTTTAGCTGAAGAAAATAAACTTACCATCTGAAAAGGAAGAGAATATACTCCGGCAGGAAATGAGCAACTTGCACTGAGATCACTCGATTTCATCTTCATTTTTTAAAAAAACAAATTCTCATTTAGTAGTACGATAGAGGCGATAATGGCCCGGTAGTTGACATGTGAGCGTGCAATTTCCAGTTATTATTCCTTGCTTTAATCACTCGGACGTCTTGCGGCTTTTCTGAAGAGTGTCAATCAGCGCGTGGCAGGGGACCACGAAACGGCGATTTATTGCAGTTGCTTTCGCGAGCAGCTGACTTCACTTCCCAAGATTTTAGCTTCCGGAACCGACGCGTTCTTTTTTACCGTAGTTATATTTTGACTTGCGAGTAAGTAATAAACAAACTTTCTTCCCTAAACTTTGGGTTTTCTTCTAAATTATTTTCCAAATCTCTTTGCGCTCGTACAATTATATCATAACTGTATGAGCACATTTTCACACATCTCTTAAATGACCAAATGATTTTTTTCGGTTCTGTCAACTTACAAATTAAATTTCTCTATTCCAAATTCTGATGTGGAGGTGCATTGAAATTTTTTTCACAGCGCTGAACTCCGTAAATGACACGAAGTTGCCGTTGCCGTCTTCATTCTGGGTGGCTTTTGTTTCTTAAAAAAAAATTAGCGGTGAAAAAAACATTCTAAAGCTATAATCTGCTGAACATGATATTTGAAAATCGTAACTTTCTTCAGATGCATCCAATACGAAATTAATTTGGCAGTTGATTAGTATCTAATCACGTCCTCCTCTATCTGAAATTTAAAAAAAAAATCAAAATTAAACTTCGTCTATTCTTCCAGTTTACTTCTTCATACAAAACTCCAGACAGCAGATGAAATTTTAAACCAGTGGATATAGAACCCAATGTCTTCCGTTTATTCAGATTCATTCTAGAACTTAAAAGAATTTTTAGCGCTCAAAAGGTTTTCATGAAATTTTGCGCAAATATTCCGGATACAGCCTGTTAAAAACGTAGAATTTATACGAAGTTATTGCATTTGTTTAATTATTTTTAATCAGAATTAAAATATGTTATGCACAGAAATACCAATAAAATGTATGCATCTGTTTAGTAAACGAATTTCACTTATTCGACATGTATCGTAGAAGAGTTTTACATACATGTCCTTGTTAACAGTGTCCTGCAGTAATTTATCCAGATGACGGACCCAGCATCACACAGAATGTTTTATTTGGACATCAACACAAACACACGCACATAGGACGAATCACAGGAACAACAGGTACACAGAAAAGAAACAAGTACATCTGGCCTCTTCGGCCCCGAGATTACATCTGCTAGAGAAGGGAAAAAGATTCCCCTTTACAATTTCCGGTAGGGATTAAATCTCTAACAGTCCTTTCGAACACTTCTTACACCTGTCCATAACTCAACAAAATGCACCCAATTATACAACTCTCATTTGTCTGCCCAATACCCCAAATACAACACAGGGAATTTAAACCAGAGTTCCTAGATGAAATATCCATTAATAAGGGTGATTTATCCAGGGAATACATACAATGTACGATTATTTTTAGATGAGGGAAATCTAAAAATCCAAGTCATACTTCTTTTATTTCCATTTCTTCAAATTTGAATTTTCCACATTTCATTTGGACACAGCCATGCAATGGATAACCATCTCCAAAATGCACATTTTGAAATATACTGCTTTTAACAAACATTACAGGAAAAAATTCCATTGCTGAATGTTTCCAAACTAATTGTTGCTTTATAAGTAGTGTGTTGTGCATCAAATTTTCATTTTTGCATCAAATATTTCACACACACTTATAGATAAAGTGACCAAACGTACCGGATAAGCTGAATGAGTCCAACATTTTGTCTTGAATTTTAATTCTAAGAAGAATGTCATGGATTTGAATTAACCCATTCTAAGACCATGGGAATTATATTTATCACCAAATGCATCCATTTTTTAATGCCCTTAATAAGCTACTTTACAACCATTGATTAGAGCTGCTAGTTTTGAATAACTTCAGAAGCTACAGAAAAAACATTAATAAACACTTTGACTACATAATGTGATTTTAAATATTAAATTAATTATTATTATAGTTTTGAGATAGTAAAGTGCCAGCACTTATGCTGAAAAGAAGGTTGGCGAAAGTTCGCAACAAATTTTTCGATGAAACAAAAACCTAGATATTTCAGTTTCTGATCTGAAACCAAGACGAAGTGTCGTGTTTTGTTACTAATTAATAATTAATTAATAATTATACGTTTGATTAATTAATAATAAATGTGATTGATTAATTATTAATTAATCAAATTAATTAAGTAATTAAATTAATTTTATTATTAATGAAATGATTTTTTTCGCTTAAATCAATCTGAATCCCAAAAATGTTTTAATATAATATTACTATAAAAAATTCGCCGTTTAAATGTTAAATATCCCGAATTGTTTTGAATTTTAATTCTAATAAAAATAGCTCATATTAAAAAATAAACTAGATTTTATTTTTGAAAAGTTAGATTTAAAAAAACTAATTTTAGAGAAAAACTAATATTAGCCAGTGCTTTCCTGATTTTTGGCTCTTTGTCCCGGATTGGAAAAGAGTCCCGGATTTCAGTTAAATGTTCCGTTTTTTTTCACTTATTCTTAAATAGTTCATATTAAAAAGAATTAACTGGATTTAATTATTCAATAATCTTCTTAAAGAATTCTCATTCCCAAGTTTTTTTATTCATAGAACAGGGTTACCCTACTATGAAATAATCAGCCTGAATAGGTCAACGAAGGGTTTGAAAAAAACATTAAATCACATAGTTTTGAAAATTGGTACGCTTGTTCGTGAAGGGCTCCTTATGAACGTACTAAAAGTCCCTGGTCCTGGGAGGGGAGCTCGCGCCGACATCTTGGATTTTATCCCCCCCCCCTTTTTTTTTAGTTTTTCTTGAATATCTCGAAAACTATTCAGTTCTGAAATTACAATTTATTTAACAAATTAAAGAGCGTAAACTTCCCTATAAATACATGCTTTGATTCTTCTTCTAGCTTTAATAGATTTTGAGATAATTGGTCTCAAAGTAGATGAATTTATAAAAAATCTTGGGAAAAACATTTAAATCATGGCAAAATATATTATATATATGCTTCTTTATCTCTTCTTGCTCTTCTAATTTTTTATTAATTAAATGTTTAACTGATTTCAGATTTTTAAATTTTTTTATTAATTATTTCAATGACTCTGAATTTTTTAAAACTTAATTTATTTATTAACATACATTTGGATTTTTCCAATATTCATTAACTAGCTTCCCAGAGAGTGTGCCCGGGTGCTAGAGTGTACGGAATGAAGTTTAAAAAGAATCTGGTCATAGATATAGTTTGCCCTAGTGAACCCGAAATCAATAAAATTATTTTTGATTTTCAATCGTATAACTGCTTCAAATTATACTAGTTGCAAATTATTCAATATCCTGCAACGTCTGTCATGCAAAAATGTATGACTTAGTGTAACAAAACTAGAAGCGAAAGGTCTGTCTGTCCAATGATACGGCTTTAGTGCTTAATCAGATATAGATCTACAACTTTTGTGTTAAAGATGAAATGCTAAAATTCTTCTATCTATCTTGTTGCGTTTTTGAGTTATCGCATTCACATATGCACGAGCAGACATATCGACAAACAGCCAAAGCGATGTTGCATTTGGTCCAAAATATGATACAGGCCTATAATTCTAATAATCAAACGATATGGCAAATTTAATTTAAGTTGTTGCGAGTTTTAGTTATCGTGTTCACATGCGGACGAAGAAACAGACTTCTGTCAAACGGATTTCATCCAAAATTGGTCCGAAATCTAAGATTTTGATATAAAAATCGCATACCAGATTTCATCTCGTAGCATTTTTTGAATTATGGCGGTCACAGTGGAACTGACAGACACACATAATCCAAAAAAATCATTTTTCGGACTCAAGAAGGTCTAAAATGTCAGGATTCATCAAATCGAATTCTTTAAAGATCACCGAATTTTTTAAAGAATGCAATACTTTCTCTTTGTGCATATGTTACGGTCAATGTGAATAATCGGTTATTATGTATAATAAACGCATAAAAATCTGGCTATTGTGCATATAATAACCGCTTAAAGATCCGGTTATTGTGTATAATAATCGATTTATCACATTGACCGCAAAATATACATATACGAGAAAATAAAAACATGAATCCTCACTAAGGTCACACAGTCTGGTTTTTGGAACGGTAGGACTCATAATGGGAAATTTAAACATGAAGAAATATATATATTTAAATTAACAGTTCCAATGGTGGACTTTATGTCTGTCGTACAGTTTTGAAAAAGTGGTTGTAAGAATTTTTGTACTAATTATCAAAATTTTTTCTTTAAGAGTTCTGAAAACGATCATTATCGTATTCAAATAGATGGTTGAAAAAACTCGCCTGACAATAAGAATCATAAAGAACACTACAATACTTTCGATAATTTAATAAAAAAAATACAATGAAATAATTAGCCAAAAAATGTTTTCGACCGCGTCAACGCTACAAGTAAAGTGGAACGACTAGAACAGTAGGAAAATTTTCGAGCCTGTCAAGGCAGAAAGCAATGTTGTCATGATTTTATTATTTTTTTAAAATGAAAATTAAGAACAACTAGTTGTAGTGATTTTAAATAAAATCAAGAATTGGTTTAGCTCTGGGAGGGGGGGGGGGGCTTCAGTCCGACAGCCCCCAGGATTGGCCACTGGTATTTCGCTAATTGCTTAGAGAGATTTTCGGTTTCCAAGAACATGCCAAAAGCTTATTCTTTGCTTGCATTTCATGCAAGTAAAAGGTAATCTTTTTCAGGATGTTGGGGGGTTGAATTCATCATAGTTGTAAGTTGGATATAGTCATTCGAATCATAACAATAAATTAATAGCAAGAAAATCATCATTGAATCTATAGAGAGGGTCTTATGAAAGAGAAACAGTTGAGTGTCTGGCATTTAAATGCAGGAGGAGTTAACACAAAATCTGTAGATAAAGATTACAAACCATAATTTAAAAAATGCCCGAAGAGAGCGTGGATAAAAATAGATTTTTAGAGGGGTTCATTGTATAATTATCAGAAATTACTGTAGCGTAGATTCCGTACATTGCAACGTACATTAAATGAAAGAATCAAATTTCAATAGAAACCGAATTAATGAATTATAATGCAAGCTAAATTGCTTGGAAAATTCAAATTATTTACGCTTTACGATAATAACAGATCACGAATGATTATTTTATTTGAACGAAGTTCTTTTTTAAGGGTATCACATACCAAATAAATTCTTATTTGATATAAATATGGGTTTAAATTATTTACTCTTATCCAAGTTTGGTACAACACGCGCTTCTTAGTAATATTCAGACTTGCGCAGTTTCTTCAGCGTGAGAATTTTTGGAAATATATAAATATTTTTTTGCCATAAATATTTTAGATGTTAAAGTATAAATGATTAAAGAAAATTATGCATAATTTTTTTTACTACTTTAATATCTTATTGCAAAGTAGACTCGCAATTTGTGCAAAATTCTTATTCTATTAAACACAAACGATTGTATAAAATTCTTGTTCCTTCAAAAACTGATGGTTAGACGAGTTTATTTTATTCTTGAACAAAATTAATTCGGTTCAAAAAATCTCACAAAATAACCCGCTTAACTTTCGAACTAATGGAGTTTTTTAGCCAAGCCATAGCCAAAGAAGAATTATGTCACCAAGATTCCTTAACCTCAGAAGCTCATTAAAAAATACGAGCGTCTGTTTTAAATAACCCCATAACGAATCCACTCTGACGACATTTCAAAGAATTATTCCTTATTTAACCAGCAACTAAAGAATCTCGCATCAGATAAAATGAGTAAACTCTTTATGGAGCAAATTTATCGCCAAGTTTTCTCGTCATTCGCATTTTACTAGGAACAAACATTGAATGACTCAGCTCTTCGTTGATCTCCAATAATGCTCAGTGTTTAGTTTTGCGCGCAGACTTGGCTGTTTTCATTTATTTTTTTTTTTTTTTCCTCGAATCCGCTTCCGTTGGTTGGTATCTTCTTGGATTTTCGCTTCCGTTTTACCGCCCATCCGCTTCAAGATCCTCCAACATCCGAGAACGTATTCGGCACTTTCAACATCAAAAAGAGGAAAAGAACACTTACATCATATTTTCAGGGCACCCGAGTTACACAATGTATTTTTTTAACGTAGGGTTGCCATAATAAGAAAGGGAAATCCCGGACACAAATGAGATTTCTATTAACTAAAAGATGCTTTCTTTTCTATTTAAATCTTATAAATACTAAATGCAGTAGTAATATGAGAAATGTTTTTAAGAGTAGTACTGATTGCTTTGGTAACTACAAATGCGACACTGTTTCATTAAAATCTGAAATATAAAGGCATTTTATTTGTAAAAACGATTGAATACAATATTCGAATCACGCAGGCCGGTAATTCTCAGTCTCTTGTCGCAATAAAATCATTTCTACATCATCTTAAAAATAAAAAAAAAATTAGCTTCTCAATGACACCGATCTTATTTCCATGTGGCATTTTGTTCAATTTAAATATGTTTCGAAATGTTTTAAAACATGAATTGTAACATTGTCTTTATTGTTATAAATAAAATTCAAACCATCTCATTATATCAGCAAATCTTTTATTCACGCACTTTTGCCATTGTTACGGTTGTGAGAGTATAAATTGTTTTCTGTGGAAATTAACTCCAAAGCAGAATCTTCACTTTAGTATTCATTGCATTGCTGAAATACTTTATCGCACCTGCTTTAAAGTAATATTTTTATAAAGCGTAGCAACAGATTTTTGATTTCAGCTTTGTTTGTTTTTATTGTGTGTAATTTAGATTAAAATGATTTTCATCCTTTCTTCAAGCAGTTAGTCTCATGCTTTCCTGCCATTTTAAAATTATGAGACGTGAAAACGCTTTCAAATTTTTGTATATTGCATTATAGGTAATTTTTTATTAAAATTTTGGTTAGGCTTAAGAGTACAGTACTGCCGCCAAACTTGGTTTCCTTAAGTGATAACACATCAAATTTGATATTAGATTTAGCGCGGTTCAGAACTTATGGTAGGAAGCCAGCTTAACGGTAGAGGAAATAGTCGCGAAGTTGGTGACGGGACATTATCGTCTATACAGTCACTCAAAAAAGTATTGGGACACTTGGCATGCATAACATGTAAAGCTATTTATAAAAATATTAATCACATTAAAACAAAAACAAAATTAATCAAGAAATGCTTTAACATTTGGTACACAGTATATAAGGAAAAATTTCTTACTATTTTAGAATTACAATTTGATATAGCCTTTTGAATATAATTTAAACGCAAACAGTTCTCAAAAAAAGTATTGGGACAATTTTGAAATGAGAAATTTAAGAAATATATAGCGCATCAATAAAATATAATTTACTACCACTTTTTTTAGACTTTAATTTTAGACAAAGTATCAGCAGAAAAGGTTGCGTATAGAGCAAAGGCGAGAAAGAAAGATATTTCGGTTGATGTGCGAAATCTGGTAATAAGTCATTGGAAAAATGGAAAATCAGTTCGTTGTATAGGGCAAATCTTGAAGCTCAGTCAACTGTTTTTAATATTATTTGCAGGTTCAAAAAAACAAATAATGTTGAAAACAAGCAAAGATCAGGGCGTCCAAGGACATTTAGTGAACGTGAAGGGAGGTGGATTGTGAGACAAGTTCACAATAATATAAGAACTGGCGCAGTAAAATTGACTCTGAAATGTAAAAGTAGTTTCCGGAAATTTGTAAATCTTGAAAGTGTCAGAAACGTTTTAAGAAAACATAAATACCAGGGCAGAGTACCTCGGAGAAAGCCCTACATCAGCAAAGCAAATCGAAA